>JAODAL010016765.1:0-79698 GCA_025379985.1 Phyllomedusa bahiana | reverse complement strand
CCATGCCAATGAACCCAGGAATTGTGGGTAGCAAGGCTGCAGAAATTCAGTTTTTGTGGCGAGGTGTCCTGCCATGGGCACAGGTGGTACAAGATTCCACAAATTCTTTAGTATTTTTGGCAAGATCTGACCACCAAGAGAAGTGGGAGATTAGCTAAAAGGATTTTCAAGCACCCAGGTGCCCAGCTGACAGAGAGCAGTGTCCCCATTTCAGAATTCTCCTCCAGAGCATGGGGCGCACATATGTCTTCCCAAAGGGGGAAATGGTTAAAGGTTAATGGACCCGGGGGAAATCAGCCATTCAGGGGATTAAAAAGGGTGGGGGGATACTACTTCCCCGTTTACGTCAAAAATAGGGGAAAAGGGTATCAGCTTTGATGTTTTTCTCCAGGGGATGAAAATGTATCAGAAGTTTAACGTGAGAAGAAAGGAATACCGGGCTTACGCAATTGGTTTTGGGGCCTATGGAGGCTGGATATTTTAGGGTTTTGAAAGGTTAATGGGCCGAGCTCCTCCAGGGGCTTCTTTCAAGGCTAGTTTGATGGCCAACAACTCCTGGGTCCACAATGGTGTAATTATCTCCACAGTGAGGATACATGGTAAATCCATCTCACCGACAAAAGGGGCTGATGAACCCATGGAACGGTAGAAAAAAAAAGCAGGAATTGATCCAGCTCCTCCATAAAAGAAGCAGCTTTACGAAAAGTCGGTTTTTAATCACGAGGACAATCAACGTTTAGCTTTTTCAGGCCCGGGGCCCTTAATCATAGCACATCTTTACCGTCATGGAAAATTTTTCAAACAATAAGAGAACCAAAAACACAATGTTACAAAAATACCAAAAAAAAACAAAACACTCCTTAATAATGTGACACAAAAATCAGAACATCTGTTTAAACCCAAAAGGATGATATTTTTTAACAAAAAAACCAAAATGCCTTTTTGTAATGAGCTTTTCGGAAGGCCCTCCCCTTCTTGGGAAAGTAACTTTTTCCCACCCACTACCGATAAGTATCAAAACAATTAGCAAATTTTTAATCAATGAATAAAACCCAGAAATATGTTGAAAAACAGAGGCGGATCAGAAAATGGCGACGACCAGATTTTAACCGACATATAGAGCTACCTAAATACTGAAGCTTACATGTGTCACACGCAATTACATAGACCATAAAGGTCATATAACAATTTATGTAACTTTTGATGGAATAATTCTTCAAGGTTACAGAAGAAGCAACGTGAGTAGCAACTTTCAGGACTCTGCAACAAATACATCTCATATGTGCACATTTGTAACATTCCGGATAATTTAACCAGGTTGGATTTTTTGGGTTGCAAAGACGGTAAGAGAGAAGGATTAAGAACATTCCCCAATGTGGGGGCTATTTTAGAAACACATCTAAAACCTTGTTCTAAAACTTTTTGAGAGCCAGAAACACAATATAATACTGGTAAATATTTAGTAATGATTTGAGTAATAGATGTGAATTCCTGTGAGTCACCTGTAGAAAAACTTATGGGAGTCGACATACGTTTATTTTTAACAGGTTTAGGAGTGAGAAGACATTCTCTAGAAATAGATGCAGCTTTATCTTGAGCCAAACATAAGATCTAATTAGGGAACTGTCCCTGTTTTAATCTAATATTGAGAGCATTTGCCTGATAATCATATGTAGAACTATTAGAATTCCTCATCCTGACCGTCACCATAGGCCTGGCTAGCCTCATGCGCTCTACTCTGTGAGCTGAACTGCTGTCCTGCATCCACACTTGAACCACCACCTAAAGAAGACCTATACAATTGTGAAACAGTCGAGCCTCCTACATCCTCTACCGAGTAAGGCTCTGTGTCCGCCTCCTCCATCACTGCTGGGACCTGCTGCCGCAGAGTGCCTAACACTTGTTCCAGTAAAAATATAACCAGAACGGTCCTGCTGAAAAGGGCATCATCCCAACTGAACGTTTTGGTGCGAATGCCAGTAGTGTGAGCTAAGACCTCGAGCCTTCCTCAGCAGACAGTCAAGACGCGGGTAGCGCTTGAAAAATTTCTGCACAACGAGGTTCATGATGTGTGCAAGGCAAGAGATGTGCGTACGTTTACCGATCTTAAGAGCAGCAAGGAGATTTCTCCTGTTGTCGCACATCACCTTGCCTGGCACCAGGTTCTTAGCACCCAGCTACTGGTCGGTCTTAGTATGCAGAGCCATCCACAGCTCTTGACCTTTGTGTTGACGGTCTCCAAGACAATTTAATTTGAGAACGGCCTGGTTTCTCTTAGCACATGATGCTGCCTGTTGAGATTTGGACTCTGCACATCCCAGCAGTGTTGAAGAGTGTCGGCCCAGACCCATCACCCGAGGCACTGTCATCCACCAAAGTCTCCCAGTGAGCAGTCAGTGAGATGTGACGACTTTGACCGTGCTTACTAGTCCATGTGTCTCTAGTGAGATGGACTGTGGTGGACACAGATGCAGACAACACGCTGACTATCTTTTCTTCAATGTGGAGGGCCAGAGCAGGGACAGCTTTTCTGGCAAATTAATGCCTGCTCAGCATCTGATATTGGGGGCATACCAGGACCATGATGTGACAGTTCCCATCTGTGTCCACCAGTCTGAAAGGCAACATTTCCAAGGCCAACAGCCAGGTAATGCCGACATTCAGGCTTTTAGCTTTGGGATGGTTGAGGTAAAAGTGTTTCTTATGCTCCGACACCTGGTACACAGAAGACTGGCTGCTGTACAGCGTCTAATCTAGTCGAATCGGAACCTCACTGTTCCCCATTGCCATGTTCTCACATATATACAGTGGGGAAAATAAGTATTTGATACAAACACGAGTGACTTTCCGACCTTCATAGAATGGAGAGGTCTGGGGAATTCTATTCCAGGTGCATTCCCTCCGGCATTTCTATAGGAAATAATGGATGAAGTTCTCTGATTTATACAGAGCAAAAAAAAAGCACCACAAACATCCATTGTGAGGGAGACTGAAGAGGAACAATGCTGTGGATAAAGAAAAAAGTGTGAGATGGGAAACACAGCTTATTCAGGGAACTACACACACAGCTCACACACACACATTTCAAAAACCACGGCCACTACACACACTTTCACACACACGGGTCAGCTTAGGCACGTTACACACACAGCTCAGCTACACACACATTAAACACACGGGTCAGCACACCAATTACACACACACAGCTCAGCTACACACACATTACACACACACGGCTCAGCTATAGGCACGTTACACACACAGCTCAGCTACACACACATTACACACACACCGCTCAGCTACACGCACATTACACACACACAGCTCAGCTACAGCCACGTTACACACACATGGCTCAGCTACACGCACATTACACACACACAGCACAGCTACAGGCACGTTACACACACAGCTCAGCTACACACACATTACACAAACACCCGCTCAGCCTTACAGGCACTTTTTCACACACACGGCTCAGCTACAGGCACAATTACACACACACGCTCAGCTAAAACGCACATTACACACACGCGGGTCCCCTACAGGCACATTAAACACACAGGGCTCAGCTACAGGCAACTTACACACACACGGCTCAGCTACAGGCACGTTACACACACGGCTCAGCTACACACACATAAGACACACACGGGTCACAGCTACAGGCACATTACACACACACGGCTCAGCTACAGGCACATTACACACACACGGCTCAGCTACAGGCACATTACACACACACAGCTCAGCTACAGGCACGTTACACACACAGCTCAGCTACAGGCACATTACACACACGCAGCTCAGCTACACACACATTACACACACGGCTTAGCTACAGGCACGTTACACAAACACGGCTCAGCTACAGGCACATTACACACACACGGCTCAGCTACAGGCACATTACACACACACAGGTCAGCCACACGCACATTACACACACAGCTCAGCTACACACATTAACACACACGCTCAGCTATAGGGACATTACACACACACGCTCAGCTACAGGCACATTACACACACACGGCTCAGCTACAGGCACGTTACACAAACACGGCTCAGCTACAGGCACGTTACACACACGGCTCAGCTACAGCACCATACACACACACGCTCACCTACAGACACATTACACACACACGGCTCAGCTACAGCACGTTACACACACACAGCTCAGCTACAGGCACGTTACACACACACGGCTCAGCTACAGGCACTTACACACACACGCTCAGCAACAGGCACTTACAACACACGGCTTAGCCACAGGCACGTTACACACACACGGCTCAGCAACAGGCACGTTACACACACACGGCTCAGCCACAGGCACGTTACACACACACGGCTCAGCCCCACGCACTTTACACACACACGGCCCCCAGGGTACAGGGACGTTACACACACACGGCTCAGCTACAGGCACGTTACACACACACGGCTCAGCTACAGGCACATTACACACACACGGCTCAGCTACAGGCACATAACACACACAGCTCAGCTACACGCACATTACACACACAGCTCAGCTACACGCACATAACACACACGGCTCAGCTACAGGCACGTTACAAACACATGCTCAGCTTCACACACATTACACACACACGACCCAGCTACAGCACTTACACACACACACACACCACAAACACACACACAACACACACACACACACACACACACACACACACACACACACACACACACACCACACACCACACACACACACACTACACACACACACAAACACACACACGGGGAGCTGCAGGCATCTGACCCACATACTCCTCCCTACCATGTACATCATCACAGGTCCTGGCAGCACACAGCAGTCACAGACTCCTCCCTTTCCCTGTGACATCATCACAGTCCCCGGCAGCAAAACAGCATCACATGATCCTCCCTCCATGTACATCATCACAGTCCTGCAGCACACATCACACATGACTCCTCCCTCCCAAAGTGACATCATCACAGGTCCTGGCAGCACACACAGTCACATGACTCCCCCTCCAGTGACATCATCACAGGTTCCTGGCAGCACACAGCAGTCACATGACTCCTCCCTCCATGTGACATCATCACAAGGGCCTGCAGCACACACAGTCACATGATCCTCCCTCCCTGTTGACACATCACAGGTCCTGGCAGCACAGACCGGCCACACGGCTTCTTTCCAGCACGAGGAGGTTGTGTGTTTATTATCTCTTTCCTTCTGACTTTTTGGATCTTAAAATTTTTAAATATTAATTTTGGTCGCACAAAAGCGTCTGGTCAGGCGTCCTTGGTTTTCTCTTAAGGGATCGAGCACATAAAAGAAGACTCAGAACAGAAGAAGTTTCATGTCGGGGAATCTGCTTTCTCTCTAAGACCAAACCCCCAGATGTTGTTAAGAAAATTCACACGAGATGAAGGAGTAAGGGGCCCAGAGCAGTCACTGACACATTAGAAGCTCTGACTGCCGGGGCTTTACACCAAATTTGTTAAGGGCTTTTCCCTGGGGCCGGGGCCTCCACCATATTGTCATCTGGAAGGTAAGTTGGGAAAGAGTCATACAATGTAATATATATGTATATAGCAGCTCAATGCTCCATAAGCCCACCCACTGCACCAAAGGTATAATGTATCATTTTCTAATGCTATATTGGAGTGCGAGCTTCCCCGAATTGCTGAACCCGCTGCATAAATCACTCCACACATTAATCTGCATCCCCTTACCAAACAGGATTTATTCACCACCCTCATATCCTCCCTTCTCACAACCCCAGACAACTATTCAAAACCTTCAACTCTCTTCTCCGTCCACCAGCACCTCTTCCCCCACCCCTCCTTTCATCAGATGACTTTACAACCCACTTTCTAAACAAGACCAACCTCATCAGAGAAAGCATCACCCCAATGTCCCCACCCCCACATCCATGCCTGCACAGCCCCCCACCTCCCACCCCTCTATCCACACAGTTCCCAAAGCCACCACCTTGCACTCCCCCCTAACTTGCTTCTCCACTGTCACTTTATACAAGCTCTCCTCCCATTGCCAAATCCAACCTCACTACCTGTAACCTTGACACTCCCATCTCCCTCATCCCAGACCTCAGCCCTGTTATACCCCCAGCTCTCCCCCATCTTTTCAACCTATCACTAACCTCGGGCATTTTCCCTTCATCATTTAAGCATGCTACCATCACCCCCATCCTTAAGAAACCATCTCTCACCCCCCCTTCTGCCAAACTATCCGCCCTCAAACTGCTTCCATTTTTTTCTAAACCCCTAGAACAACAGGCTACCTTCACGGTCCCCCATTGTCCTCCAACTCTCTTCTTGACCACTGCAATCTGTTTCTGACCCCATCACCACAAAACCTGCCCAAACCCAAAGGGTCCCCAAAACGACCTTTAACTGTTAAAACCTCACTCACTCCTTTCCTCCTCCTAGACTATCCTCTCCTTTGAAACTGTGACCACCCCTCCGCTAAAAACCCTATCCCCTCCACACGCCTCCCTTTCCTGAACCCCTTGTACTCCCGATAAACATTCAGTGTTCTCATCCGCACTTCTAATTCCCCCGGCCCCTCCCCCTGAAAAAAATTTCACTAATCCGTCTTTCTTCAACCTGTCCTACAAAAATGGGGGTCCTACCCTTGCTCTCCCCGCCTAACACTGCAACAGCCTTCTCTGTGGCCCCCCATCTAGCCCTTGCTCCCCTTAAATCCATCCTCAACTCTGTCCCCGCTTTTTAACCCTCCCCCTCATTCCCCTGTCTTCCCCTTCCAATCCCTACTGGCCCCATTGCCCAGCGCATTAATTTCAAGTTATAATAATGACCTACAAAGCTCTCCAAAACCCTCTCCCCCTCCTTATATCTCCATTTTAATCTCCAGATATCCCCCCCACGCAACCCCTTTTACCACAGGACCTTTTCTCTGCTCTTCTCTTAAGTCCCCCCCAACCGCCCCCCAAACTTCCCCGTGTTCCCCCATACTCGGGAACCATCCCCCAACAATAAACTCTCCCCCACCCCACCACCTTAAAAAGCAACTAAAAACCCCCTTCTTCGGGAGCCGAAACCTACAAAAACCCTAGCAGCCACTGGCTACCCCAAAAAAACATGTCGGGCCCAAACCCTTTCTGTCTCTCTCCCCCTTCCGGGTAGTTGTAAGCCTTCGGGGCAGGTCCATCTCTCCCTCTGTACCTTTTGTTAGTCACAGATTGTCACTGTTTAAATTGTTTGAAATTTTTTGTTAATTAGAACCCCCGAATGTACAGCGCCCTGGAATCAATTGCCTTGAAATAAATAAAAAAAATTGTTTTTCCGCTTAAAAGGAATTTATTTTTTTTGCTTTTCTGCGCTCGGTCGCTTATGACCAATCACTGAATTTTTAAAAAACGAAAGCCTCTTTAACTAATTTTTAGAAAACTAATCAGAAGCGAAAATAAACTTTTTTTTCATGCACTTTTTAGAATTAAAAAATCCTCCCAAAGCACAAAAATTAAAAAAGAAAAAAAGCTTTATCCTTAGAGGGGTGTTCCCCCTATAACTTGCTTAGCGCGCAGGGGACTACGAGCACATCTGTAAAATATATTTTTGCTCCCATAGAAGCAATTGGATGAACATTGTAACCACCACTTGCTCATTATCTGAGATGGTCGGTTGTAGCAGCTATAAGCTGACCCGTAGCCTGAAAAGCAATAGTGAAGCACTTTTTTTTTAAGCATGAGAATTTTCTTTCTTTCTTTTTCCCAGAAGTAGAGCGGGAAAAATTTTTAGCTGCATTTCCCAAAAGGTCACACCCGACACAACCACAGAAATAATGACAATCACAGCCCCCCCCAAAGGGGATGACCCCCCTATAAATTTTTTTTAATAAGACCCTCCCCCTTTTATTTTTGCACAAAATTTTCCCCATATCCTTTATGAAAGTGCATTTCCATAGAATCCCCAAACATTGGAAAAGGCAAAGCTTCCTCAAAAAGTTTCCCAAACTACAAAAAGGAGACCCAGAAAAGGAGGATAACAGACAACCTATTTAATCAGTGGCAAACACCTGTCCTCCAAACCCTGACCTGTGCATAAGATTGCTTAAAGTGTTTCCCCACCAATCTATGGATTATTACATATTATTTACCCCATATTATGAACCCATGTTATGCCCACATGTGCCCCACGGTAAACACCCAGATTAGAAAATTCGGGAACACCAATACAACCCCAAAGAAAACTACTTACTATATAGCCCTGGATGAATATCCTAAAGGTAAAGTTATCCACAATAGTTTCAGTTCTTAGGACTCTTCCATTGTACTTGTGCCCCAGGGCCCTACACATGTGATATGAAAACATTCTACACAAAATCTGTGCTCAAAAAGCCTAAAGTGCTCCTTCCCGTCGTGATCCCTGCATGTGCCCAAACAATATTTACACCCTTTATGGGGTTTTTGCTGTACAACCAATTTTAGGATATATTTCTCTACATATCTGTGTGAAAACTAAAAAAAATTGAGCTAAAACCACACAATTGCTACAATGGGGTCAATATACACTCCATACACCCGCTAGATGCAGAATCAGGGACTGGGGAAAGGTGATTATAGCTTTTTTAAAAATTTTTACTTCTGGACTTTTTAAGTAACTTTTTACTAGGTGTACAACCCCTTAAAACACCGCACTAGAGCCACATGTGGGATATTTCTAAAAAATGTCAAATACAAAAGGAAAAAATAATTTTCTTTGTTTGAGTTGTGTTCCGCTGTTTAACACCCACATTACTTTTCAGTAAACAAATTGATAACATTTTTTGTTAGTCAAATTTTTATATATTAATTTTTCAAACCTCACACCTTTACCCAGACATGTTACGATGAAATTGGCATCCACAAAAACGCAAACATTTGCAGACTGTGGATGGTGCAGTTTTATTTTAATAGGTGATTCTGGTGGTTAATAAACATACAGTCCTCTACAAACACTACAGACCTCAACAATTCCTAAATTAAAAAAAAAATAAAATACAAACATGTTTGGACATTGGAAAGTTGCTGCTTAAAACTTATAAGACACCTAATGTCCATAAAAAATGAAAGGAAGTTATAAAAGTTTGACACTATAATAGGATGTAGCATAGTTCATTTCAAATCTTACAGTGTTAAGCTGCTCTTTATTCAAAACAAAAGCCATTGAAAGCAATGAAAACGGTGAGACCATGTGTCTGTGTACATTGAATTTTTTTTTTCATGGTGTGTCAACTGCCCAAGTTTTATAATGCATTATGTGTAGCCAAAATGGTAAATTTTATAAACCATTTTGTTTTGGTATTACTATCTTCACTTACTAGCAAGAACCTTAAAATTTGAACAATTTCAAATTTTTTCACAAAATTTTACAATTCAGTACAAACGTGTTATGAAAAAAACCTCATAATCACATTGATGACAAAATCATTAAAAAGTTTATCGCCTTCATGAAGAGACACGATATCAGATTTAAAAAATAAGGCGATTCCTTAAGGCAATAACTGTCTGCTGCAGTAAAGGTATAAATCTTACCCTAGTGGGGGGGGGGGGGGGGGGGGTGGGGGGGGGGTTGGTATACTCTTTCCGCTATAATTGAGAGGGGGATGCTGGGGGACATTATACAGTAACACCACTGGAAGAGTCTGGGTGATGACTGTATCATTGTGTGTGTCAAGGTGTCTGCAGGTTGCTGTCTATTTCTCCATGGAGGCCTTGAAGTATCCCAGAAGACACAGAAAAAACTGTACAATGATGTCAAGAAGGAGTGATCAGCATCCGCTCACGATCTCATAAATAGACATGAACTAAATACAAGTCTTATAAAGTGGATGGACCTACCGATTATAAACAACTTTCTATAAATCAATAAAATCAGGAAAAATAGGAAAAAAAAAAATTATTACAGACAATGCATTTTTTCCACATATCAGACTCCTTCCCTTCCCCAATCCTACACTCTGTACTTGTCACTCATTAAGTATTTGATTCTATAGAGCAGAGAGGAGATTTACATTTCTCCTTTACTGTGAGATTAGGTTATAGCTCCCCATATGTATAAAACTTAAGGGTGGCTCACCTTCAATAGACTTTTTATGATCCTAGCAGCATCCGAAGAGAGATACGAAAGATCCGAGCCCGCCGCTGGCCAGGCAGCAAGTCCACACACAAAGTCCCGGAAGTTTCCTCACAGTTTCAGCAGAAGCAGTACGCCGCAAGAGAGTCCTTCGCTCCGTACTTTAAACAACTCACTTTTTTGGAAAAATATTAAAAGACAGCAATAGACGGGATACCGTTGTCCCTAAAGTGAAGTGTGGGGTCCCCTACATGATGCCGTGCTTTTGCTGTTTTTTAAATTTATTTTTTTCCCAATAAAGTGAGTTTAGTTAAAGTTACGAGCAAAGGGACCTTTTGCGGCGTATGCTTCGCTGAAACGTGAGAAAACTTGGGGGATTTTGTGTTAATCCCCATAAAGTCTGGAGAGAAAAAGGGGGATGGGGGAGGAGAACAGAAGACACAGAGATGGTGCGGCTTTATAGTGTTTGATTTTTCACCGTAGTGCGGATTCACGCTTACACTGCTCCTTAATGTGTTTATCCCCTTTCTTGTGCTGCGTGTGTGAGGTTTTCTTTAGTCATCGCTTCTTCATCCTCCTCCCCCTCCCCTCCCCAAAAGACTTCTATCAGAGCTGAAATTTTTTGCTTAGCGAGCTCACAGTCAGTCTCCTTGGGTTTCCCTTAGGGATTTCTAGTTAGTGAACAGGAAAGGATTTGAAAGGGAAAAATGAGGCATTTTTCTTAAAAGGTTTTTACAAAGTCTTGATTATTAGCAGGTTTGTGTTGTAATCGGAATTTGTTTTAAAACTATTTTGAATTAAGGACTTTTTCATTTTTATCACACGTATTAAGGTTGGGGATGAGGGGGGGAGGGGTTGGTATTGGGGTAAGAGCGATGTAAGTGGGCCCCCAGGGGGGGAGTAGAGAGATGAAGTTGTTTAAAAATTGTTTTTCATTGTGCCCCAAGAAAAGTTGGAAAAATATCCTTTTGGGCAGGAGCGAGGCAGCCTTGAAGTTAAGGTTTTTGTATGATGAGAGTCTGTGGGATTCAATTGCCCATGTAAGTATTGTTGATATTCAAGAAGTTTTAGAGTCTTTGGTTTCTTGTATTATTGTTTGTCTTGGAAAATTGTAAACTGAAAAAAAATTTGGATCATATTTACCTTTAAATTCTGTTTTAATTCCCTCTCCCCAAATTGTATGATCTCAACAATTACCACTAAACCTTCATCACCTCTTTAAAAGTCTTTAAAGCCACTTAATTCTGAAGATGTCCCTTTTTTTGGGTTAAGATTCAGAAGTGATAGGACCCAGCAACACATCTCATCCTTTTATAGGGCAGCACTGGGGGGTGCGGTCATCTCGACCCCATTCAGACCTCAAAATAGTCATTGCGTATAAAAAGTGTTCCCCTGCCCTTCGTTTCCAGAGCCTCAGTGTTTTTCTCTGGTGGGGGTCATTTAAGCCATATACAGAAGGAGGCCTCTGCCAAGCCAAATAATAATTTAAAAGGAGGCTATATTAAATCCCTGTCAGGCAAATAATTTTTTGGGGCCCCAATGTTTGCAAAAAATTCCCACCACTGCCCACTCCTGCGTTGCAAATAAAGAACTCAAGATTTGGGGCCCCCAAGTAAGTAACACCAGCTCTCTGAAATTATTCATAATAATTTTAAAAACTAAACAGCTGACACCCCTTTTCCCCTGACCATTACCCCCCCTTTCTCCCCTTTTTCCCTAAACACGACAACACTATCTCCCCTCAGCCTTTTGGGGCTCTGCCCAAACTCACTGTATGGACCCAAAAGTATTTCGGGGCAACTCTATGCAGTTTTTATAGAGGAGCGTTTGATTTGTGTACACTGTGTTTCGGAACCCGCTTCATATTTTTTTCAAGATTTTTGGGTTAAAACACAAAAATTTGGGCTAAATTACAATTTCCAACCCAAAAAACCCATTGAAGCTCATTGGTGCGGGGTCATAAGACTTCCAGACTAGATAATCTTCATAGAATGGTTTTTTAGCCATAACACTAGGACAATGTGTTTTGTGTATTGTGCCTTCATCAGGACATGAAGAATACACAAAACACATTTCTATGTCTAAGTAGACAGATCTTGTTTAAATTCTCTATATCTGTCCAACAGGGGAAAATAAAAATAGGTTTCTCCCATGTACAGAAACGTAAAAAGATCACGGTACACAGGGGGGCTAAGCAAGTGAACACCCCTGTGCACACACAAAAACTCTGGCCCAACTGCTGGGAAAAAGTGCCCTTTGAAAGCAGCCAGTTGATCACAGCACCGGGGGGAATCCGATAGGGATTAACTGCTTCCAGTGTGGCAGGAGAGAAATAGAAAAACTCAAACCCCCCTGAATCAATGGGGAAAAACAGCAGGGGAACATGCAAATGGTCAGCCCTTTGTTTTTTACCTGACCAAACTGACCTGCCCCCCCAGAATGCTCTGTGCTGGGGCCTGTAGCGGTAGGAGGGTTGAGCTGAACACCCCCTAAAAACACTGATTCACAGGGGCCCCTTATAATCCTCCTTTGGTATTTAGATAAAAATGGTGAAAGGGAGCCGATACTTCACCCGTGTAGGGGCTGCCTCAACACAGAAATGTAAAAAAGCAAAAGAAAGCCCCTTCCCCAAAAACACAAACTACGGGGCCCTTTCCAGAAGGAAACGTTAAGTGTAATCTGTATTGCCCCCAAATGGGCCTTGTGGCGATTTGTATGGACATTTTATTTGAAATGTTATAAAAAATCATATAACTTCCCAAAGGTTTTATTTGTCAAAAAAAAATAAAACTGTTTTATCATTGGAGGTGACTGTCCAAACTAACAGACATATGAAAGTGTCAGATTTTAAATCAATGATGGTGGGGTTGCACAAATTAAGGGCATGCTTTTTATCCAGACATCTTCAGTTCCCCTTTCCTCCCAAGATTTTATCTTATTTTTTTAAACCCGGCCTTATTCGATTCACCACGATGTTCAGCAAAAATAAAACACAGAAAGGTAAGAACTCAACAATGTCACAAGGAGAGAAGCAATTTTATGTGAGGAATGTGGAAAATGTTTTACTGTGAAATCAAAGTCTTGTGAAACATCACAGAATTCAACGGAAGAAGCCATTTTTTATGTGAGGAAAGTGGGAAAAGGGTTTTTTCGTGAAATCAATCTTTTGAAAACTACAGAATTCACACAGGGGGAGAACCCCTTTTCATGTGAGAAAGTGGCAAATGTTTTACGTGAAATCAAGTCTTGTAAACATCACAGAAATTCCACACAAGGAAGAACCTTTTCATGTGAGGGTTGTGGCAAATGTTTTCTGTGAAATAATTTGTGAAACACAAAGAACTCACACAGGGAGAAGCATTTTCATGTTCAAAAAGTGGCAAAAGTTTTGCCCGGGAAATCAATTTTTTTAACACAAATAAATCATACAGGGAAAAGTATTTTAGTAGCCCCATTCTAAACCCATTAATCCCTCACCCCCACAGCCAGTTTTCAATTTCCCGACAGCCCCATTTGAAAAATTTTTCATTTTTGTAGGGAAAGTTATTTCCAAGTTTCCAAAAAAATGTTTTATTTATACAAATGTTAAAAAGAAAAAATTGGGAAACAAAATTACAATATTATCAAAAAAAAGTGAGAAAACAAAAAATGCTTAAGTTAACATTATGTAGAGTTAAGGCATACAATGGGAAACACAGAAAGGTAACAATTTTTTTTCTGTTTTCCCTAAACCAAAAAGAAAAAAACTACTACAAAATTCAAAAGCCAAGGTACAAAGATTAAAATATAACCTTTAATTATATCATCTTAAAAAGATATAACAGACCAAAAAACAAACATAAAATAGAGTACTCATCCTGAAAAGGGCGACCCCGCGCTGGAACACCCTACCTATATCTTACAATACTATAAATGGGACATAAAAACTACCTTTGCTACCTTTTTCCATCGGTAACCATTTCTCTGCGCATTATCATTGCCCTTATTACAAGATCCGGGTACCTGTTGTCATATTGCAATATCTTTTTGAAGGCACGTAAGCATAACATGCATCTATGTATTGACATGCCATTTGTTTCCCTGATGAATCCACATGAATCGGTGGGAGAAACGCGTCGGATAGTTTGTATTGTCATTGGAGTTGCTTTATGTCTATTTTTATTGTTGGTGTATCTTTATCGTCACACTCTTAGATAGGTCACTCTTTTCTTTGGCTATGTCTTTTTTGTCACATGTCTTTGTCAAGAGTGAGATTCTGAATAAATGGTCTAAAGGCAAAGAATGTGATAGATCTCAGGTTTTGAGATATGATAAACATAAACGAAGGAAACAAGAAAGGTATAGAAATTTGACTAGAAATGAACGAAGAGTAGTTAGAGAGTTGAAGAAAGATGATAGCCTTATCATTAGGAAAGCAGATAAGGAAGGGGCTTCCGTAGCGATGAATCGCTCTCAGTATCTAGATGAAGCTATATCACAGCTGTCAGATGTAAATGTTTATCAACCATTGGATTCGGACCCCACAAGTACAATACAGAAATTGATCCGACAGGTAGTAGAGGAAGCGGTTAATCTAGGAATTATATCAGTAACAACTAGTAAAATGTTGATTAGGGAATCCCCAAGGGTCCCGATTTTTTATTTGGTACCTAAAGTACACAAATCAGTCAAATCCCCACCTGGGAGACCGATAGTCTCTAGGGTAAGTTCCGTGCTTGAGCCATTGGCAGTGTATGTAGATAATTATCTGCAGAAGTCAGTCTATTGAGACCCTAATTGTTTGAGAAATACAGGCAACTTATTGAGTCAACTCAAATTCATGGACCCATGTTAGGTAAAATGGTTGTGTACTCTTGATATCAAATCTCTCTACACCAACATTCCTTTTAATGAAGGGATGGAGGTGGTTAGAGAAGTATTGAATGAAGACCACAGAATAGATAATGCTACAATTTCGTTCGTGATGGCTTTACTCGAAATCGCACTAACTAAGAACTTTTTTAGGTTTGGTTCACAATTTTACATGCAGCGACAGGGGACCTCATTGGGGTCTCCTGTCGCTCCAAGCTTCGCTTATTTGTATATGTCACATTTTGAAAAAATGTATGTTTTTGGATCTCACCATAATCAGTATATCATCAAGTGAATGAGATATGTGGACGATGTCATCTTGTTTTAGGAGGGTCCTGAGGAGGCGTTATGTGAGTTTGTTCAGTACCTCAACAAACAAGTGTCATTGATCCAATTTACTATGGAAAAAATCAAGAAGTTATAAGATACTTAGATGTAGAAATTCGAAAAGAAAGTGAATATTTTGAAACCTCTTTATACACTAAACAAGTAGATCGCAACAACGTACGTCATCGCTCCAGTTTTCATGCTCCCCAGATCTTCAAAGATATCCCTAAAGGACAGTTTATCCGTGCTCGCAGGATTTGTTCCTCAGATACATTGTACATTGCAACTATGCATAAACTAATTACCAAATTTACACAGAGAGGGTATGATCCAACACAACTAAATATCGTAGGTCAAGTGGTTTTAAAAATACCACAAGAGGAGTTATTAAAAGTGAATACTAGGGAACAAAAAGAGAATCATGTTCTCTTTATAACCAAATATGATCAACATGCCAAATTGATTAAAAATACAATAATTAGACATTGGAAGATTTTGCAAAATGATGAAAAGATAGGCAGAACATTTAAACAGATGCCAAAGTTTGTTTTTCACAAGGGTAAAACGTTGGGTGATGACTTAATGTCTGCTGACATTGATGCTCGGAAGACAAAAAAAAAAAAAAAAACCAAAAAAAAAAACCCCAAAAACCCCCCCCAAAAACCCCAAAAGGGCCCCCCCAAACCCCCCCCCCCCCAAAAAACCAAAAAAACCCCCCTTTTTTCCCCCTTTTAAAAAACCCCCCCCCCCCCCAAAAAAAATTTTTTAAAAACCCCCCCCAAAAAAAAAATTTTAAAAAAAAAAAACCCCCCCAAAACCCAAAAAGGGTTTTAAAAAAAACAAACCCCCCCCCCCCCCAAACAAAAAAAAATTAAAAAAAAAAATTTTAAAAAAAAAAAAAAAAAAACCCAAAAACCCCCAAAAAAAACCCCCAAAACCCCAAAAACCCCCCCCCCCCCCCCGGGTTTTCCCCCCCCCCCCCTTTTTTCCCTGGGGGCCCCCCCCCCCCCCACAAAAAAAAAACCCCAAAAAAACCCCCAAAAAAACCCCCCCAAAAAAAAAAATTTTTAAAAACCCCCCCCCCCCCCAAAAAAAATTTTTTTAAAAAAAAAAAAAAACCCAAAAAAAAAAAAACCCCCCCCCCCCCCCAAAAAAAAAAAAAAAAACCCCCCCCCCCAAAAAAAAAAACCCCAAAAAAACCCCCAAACCCCCCCAAAAGGAAAAAAAAAACCAAAAACCCCTAAAAAAAAAAAAAAAAAAAAAAAACCCCCCCTTTTGGGGTTTTTTCCCCCAAAAAAGGGCCCCCCACCCCCCCCCCCTTTTAAAAAACCCCCCCCCCCCTTTTAAAAAAACCTTAAATTAAAAAAACCCAAATTTTTTTTTTTTTTATAAAACCCCCCCCCCCCCAAATTTTTCCAAAAACAAAAAAATTTGGAAGGGGGGGAAAGGGGAAAAAAAAAAGAAAAAAAAAAAAATTTTTTTTAAAAATTTTTAAAAACCCAAAAAAAAGGGGGGGTTTTTAAAAAAAATTTAAAAAATTAAAAAACAGGGGAAAGTAAAAAAAAAGAAAAAAAAATTTTTTTTTTAAAAAAAAGGGTTTGGGGGGGGAAAAAAAGGGGGGGGGTTTTTTTTTTTTAAAAAAGGGGTTTTTAAAATTTTTTTTTTAAATTTAAATTTTTTTTTAAAAAAGGGGGGTTTAAAAAAAGGGGGTTTTTAAAAAAAAAAAAATTCCTTGAAAAGGGGGTGTTTAAAACCCCGGGCCCCCCTTTTTTACCCCCTTTTTTTATTTTTTTTTTTTTTTTTTTAAAAATGTTTTTAAATTTTAAAAAAAAAAACCCAAAAAAAAAAAAAAAAAATTTTTAAAAAAAAAAAAAATTTTCCCCTTTTTAATTTTTTTTTAATTTTTCCCCTTTTTTAAAAAAAAATTTTTTTAAAGGGGGTTTTTCCCGGGGGTTCCCCTTTTTTTTTTTTATTTTTTTTTTTTTTAAATTTTTTTTTTTTAAAAATTTTTTTTTGGTTTTTCCCCTTCCCGAAAAAAAAAAAACCCCAAAATTTTTTTTTTTTTAAAAAATTTTTTTTTTTTTTTTTTTTTCAATGACGCAGTTTTTAAGAGGCCTCGTTTTATTCGAGAAAAAGTTGTACTTTATGGGGGAAAAAGTTTTAAATTCATTTATAAAATAATTTTTTAAAAATATTGTTTTTTTTTAATTTTTTTTTTCAAACCCTTTTACAATTTTACACTTAAAAAACCTTTTTTAGATTAAAATTTTACAAGTTTTTTTACGGTTTATGTGGGTACCTTTAAAAAAAATGTGTAGGGTTTTTTTTTGTGTGAATTTTTGCACAATTTTTTTTATTAAAATTTAAATTTTTTTTTTATTAAATTTTTTTTTTTTTATTTTTTTTAATACACTGGATTTTTTTTTTCTTTTTTTTAATCCCTTAAGGGAGAACGGTTTTCATTTTTAATTTTTTTCCCCACTTAGTAATGTATTACATATTCATAAATTCTAATACCTTTTTAATCTGTGTCGCTTTGACACAGTCAGTGATTTTTGGGCAGCACACATTTCTCCCGGTCACGGGTGGATAAAAAGACGCTCGGGCCCACTCCAGGTTTCCCCAAAAGCTGACCCGGGGCCCGTTCCCCCCCGGGCCCGGGTGTTCTGATCACCCGACAAGCAGGGGATCCGTTTGATTTCGCTGCGGTTAAAAACGCCTCCACAATCAAAGGGTTTAAAACACCGGTTGCGGAGGTTTCCTCCTTTTCCCCCGGGCTCCAGGGGATACTCTGAATCAGGGCTGTTTTAGTACACGCCCCCATCCCAGCCAACGTAGCGCCCGGGGGCCGAAATCCGGGGTCTGCACAACGTCTAAGGACGTCGCTGCAGACGAACGACCTGAAATGCCCGCCGTCCAAAAGGGCAGGGGCTTTTGTTAAAGGGGTTTTAAAACATTTTTTTACCCTTAGGCATTTTAGATTTTGCTAGTAGTTTTTTTTCTTTCTGTTATTGGGTTTTTAAAGGGCCGGGCAATCAATCTTTGGGTTCTCCTTCCCAATAACTCATAGGGGGGTTTTTTAGTTTTTATATTCCATAAACCACCAAGTAAACATCAGAATTTTTAAAATTTAAAATTGATTAAAAGCGGTGTAGATAAGAATTTTGGGTACTGTAAGTACCTATTAGCATGAATTCCCACAGGGGAAAAAGGAAAGGGAAAGGGGAAAAAGAAAAAATATAGAAGAAAAACAGCACCCACATAACAGTAGGTCCCCAAAAAAAACCACAGCTGATCAAATCTTTTCTCCCGATGCCGGACCGCCGCCCCCAAGCGAAAGCAGCCAATATCGAGTAGGGGGATCCCCATTCAAAATGGGAAAGGGGAAACCCTAAAGGTAAACAATTTTTAAAAGACCCCAAATTTGGATCGTGCGATGTGGAAACGTTTTTAAAAGACGCCCCTAATTTAGAACCAAGTTTTACTAATCAAGAGTTTTTTGCCAGAAGTCTGGGATATCTTTTTTCTCCCAAAAATTTGGGGGAAATTAACCCCCGCTTTACCACTCCTCAATAGTGGAGGAGTGGGTGATTTTTCCATTTCCTAGGTTTTATTTTTTTGGGAAGCCCGAAGTAGATGATTATGAAAAATTTTTTTTTTAACTTTTTGATAGGCATTTTAAAAACATAAAGGGCAATAATGCCTCAGGAGTTTTGGGGGAAATAGAGATTTCTGAACCCTTTTATCCACCTTCAGGCCCGGGTCCAGTATCCATTGATTCGGGGGGCACCCCCACCAGATAATACATCGTACCTTACCCTCCCCTTTTGCTCCCCTTCCGCAAGTTCGCGCTTTCATTCTTTCATCTTTGGAAAAACTTACTTTTTGTATTTGCGAGAAATGTTTATTCTATTAATCGTCTATTACACAAATTTGGCACTAATTGATTGAATTTTTTGGTTAATCTGTTCCTTTTTTGTTAGGAAGATTATATTTTTAAAACCCCATATTTTTCCCAGCCCCCCTTATGAAACCTGGTAGATGAAACATGTCGGGACACATCTTTTTTACTTTCGATGGGTTTTGGAAATAGGGGTTTTTTGAAATGGGGCTAGGTTCCGTTGGGGCGCTCCTTTTGGGGTAGTTACCCTGTTTTTTATACTAGGGCTTTTGTAGTTCCTTTAGGGATTTATAGGGGACAGTACATAGGGCCCCCCCTGAAGACTAACCCTCCCAAAGACAACGGGGATCTGTAAGCCCATAATTACAGTTGGTTTTGCTGTAGATGGTTTAAACATTATTTTAAATTTTGGGGTGCTGTGAGTTCAATTGGACACTTTTTTCATAGTTGGTACTATTAATTTTATTTTTTTATTATTTTTTTAGTGCTCTCATTTCCCAACGCTTACATTCGGGGTTGCATACAAAAAACATAGTTCAATAACAAAAGGGATCAAATTTAAATAACTACTGGACTTGTAAGTTTTTTTTTTTTAAAAAAAAAAAAATAAAGTAAAATTATTTTTTTATCATGCAATCAATCTCCAGATTTTTTTTTTTTTTTAATAGAATATTGCTCACTAAATGTTCTGAGGGATATTTTCCCTGGGGATGAAAATAGCAAAGCAGAATAAACCCTTGGCTTCAAAACCCGCCTTCTTTTTGCTTTTCCTTTTTTCCAGGGTTTACTGGTTACAGCTGGGGAAGGCCTCTAATGAGCTCTGGGTGTATAGAACCTGATGGGGGTTGGATAGGTCCTCAATTTGTGTAGAGATCTAATGTCAAAAAATAAACAGGGGAGAGGTATTTTTTCTCTACTCCTTTATCCAATTAAATGTCTCCTCCGAATTTTTATTTTACAGCGTCGAAGCTGGGGCTCGAGAGATACAACCCACACGTTCCGTGTGGGGGAAAAACTGATTTATTAACAAAAATAACAGTTTTTATATCTTCTCAATTAAAATCACATATTATTCTATCACTATATGATTTGGGTTTAAAAGGATGTTTAGATGGCAGACTAAAATAAGACCCCATAACATCTCCTAATTTGGGTCTGCGCAATTTTGAGGCATTTATCTGATAACGAACATTCCTGAACTTGTCTCTATATCGTCCGAGAAAGGAATTTCTTTGGTTTCTTGATATAACTTCGTGCTGAAGCAGACAGTGCATCTGTTCCAAGTAAAGCTGTGTGAAAGATATCTGATACTTCGATAAGGATGTATAGCAGTAAAAGCAGTATAAACAAACTATCTGATGAGCTTAATAAGAATGTAATGATGAAATAGACTTTTATGTTTTTTCCTTAAATCACCAACTTGACAGTCCCCCCATAAAACATTAGAATCTGTTCTAACGCTCCCCCCTAGAGCCTGAATGATGATTGATGCTCTTCCCTAAACTGAGCAAGAATAGCTAAAGGTCACTCTCCATAGACAGCAGGGTGAACAGGTGGAGCGGTTGTTGAACCCACTGAACCACTGTCAGGCTTTCTCCAAGCGGCGTAACCAAGCGACCGCTGGCATCTTCACAGAGCCTTTGATGGTAAGAATGATTTTCCTAACGACCGCCAGGTGCCACCTCATAGCAGTCCCCGGCAGAGGCAATCTATGGATTGTTTACAATCAATCTCATAACCCTCAATGATTCTGGAAAGTCATGATGGAGGTGGCGGTTAATTGTTCAGCTATACCTTGTAAGGCATCTCGGGTGTAATTATCAAACCTATGTTGATTATAATAGATGCAATTTATTCAGTCCACACTTTTGTTGATTGTTATTTGGGGCGTAAGTGATTCAAACCCTGCTTTGACCTGTTCCCTAGCTTTGAATTCATCAGGCGCCCCCCTTGGTTGTCCCTCTTGTATTTCCACATACATCCAGAGTAGACAAACATATGACATGATCAGGGAAAGGTTCATGACTTCCTTGCAGTGTGAAGCATGCACCCAGGTGGGTCTTCCTTCAAGTTTCACTGAGGTTGGGGACAACAGGAGAACTTGGTATCGTCCTTCAAATCTGGGCTCTGACGTGTTTCTGCACCCACACAAAATCACCAGGTTGTAGCTTTGATCAGAGTCTGGACTGGAAGGGGATCAAACACTGTGGATGGATTAGTTTAAATTCTTACACAGATTTTAAACATTTTACAAGGTATCATTCCCTGCACTAAACTGCTGTTGGTGAAACCTCCCTATCTGGGTGGCCTGAGAATCTACCCCTGGGGAGTGAAACCAGGGGGGCTGCCTAGGGGTATTTCTGACAGAAAAAAAGTAAACGGGTAGGATCTGGGGCCCGGGGAAGAGGTGTTTTTTTTGTTTCCCTTTCAAAATTTTGTTTTCAGAGTGGCGTTCTTTCTTTCCCCTTTTTCCACGGATTGGGGAGGTAGGAATGTGTGGGCCAAGCTCACTCCTACTGTTTCCAAATGTTTGGTTACTTCTGCATAAGGCAGATCCTTGGGCCCAATTTCAAAAACCTCAGGGATCCGAATCTGAATACCAATTCAGCCAATAGTTTTTTTACTGGTTCTGGCAGTCAGTTGGTCATGGGTAGGCTTCAGGCCACCTGAGAACATACCACCACCACTGAACATCTTGTATTTTCCCTCGGGGGTTAATTCAATGGGGTCGATCTGGATCCGTGAAAACGATATGTGGTTTAGCCAAATTTCTTTGGTGTTGGCATCAGTCCCCCTGGCTTAAGTATTGGATATTTCAAAATTGATAGTTACTTGCTGTGGTGGAGATTCTGGTGTTAGGTATATCTTGTTGATTGAGAATCTTTGGTTAGCCCTATTGGGTGTACCATGACCCTTTGTACACAGCTGGAAATTTTTTAAACCCTTTGGGTAAACAAAGCTATTGTCTTTCCTCAAATCCACTTGGTGTATCTCTGCCCCAATTCCCCCAACTTTTCTTCCCCTTTTGGGCATTCGAGTTTTGAAATTGTTAAACGGTTAAAAACCTGGTTCAATCATTTGCCCTTGGTTTTCTCTTTTTCTTCCTCTTCTTTTTTCCTTCTTCTTTCTTTTTCTCACCTTCTTCTTTTCTTCTTTCTTCTCACTTTCCCTTCTTTCGCTTCCACCTTCCCTTCTTTCGTCTTTGTTGGTGAATTTTACAGCCCCCTGTTTCCCTCCAAATCTCTGGGAAGAGAGCTGCAGCCTTTGCACCCAAGCTGCTTGTGGGTGCCTTCTATTCCTCTGCTCATTTTTCCCATGGGTTTTGTCTTAAAACGGCCCCTTGGCTGGAAATGGAGAGAGATCAGGTCTGAAGGGCTTCTTGTTTCGATGGGCTTTCCACTACTGTTGGAAACCTCGCGGGGCCATCTTAGGCCAAAACAGGGGGCTACTCTTAACTGGCTGAGTTAGTTCACAGCCCTTCCCCTTTCCGTGAGCTTACAAGTTTCCCGTTACAGCCCAGATTTAAAACTTCTTGGGCTGACATTCTCGAAGGTAAAGATACACCTTCACGGTTTTTTTAAAGGTAACCCAAAAAATTCCTTAGGGAATTTCCTTTTCACCCGCATATCGGATCTTTTTGGGAAAAAGACAAAATCTGGGTTCTTAACTTGGATGTGAGACAGGTAGGAAGAGGGGAGGTTCCAGCCTCCCTTTGTTAAGAAGCATGAAGAGGTTTCATCCCCGCGTTGGTCCTTTTCTGTGGTAGACTGATCTTCATTTCCCCCCCTTGAAGAGGAAAACTAGTGTGGGGTTAAAGTATTTCATCTGTCAAAAGGAAATTTCAGGAAACAGTAATGAGCATGTATATGGGAAAGGGGTGTTTTACTGAGATGAGGTTGCGGGACTGTTTCAGGATCCCCCTGCATTCATGAGGAGCCAAAACTGGTTGGGTAAAATGTGTCTTGAATTTTTTCAAGAACAATTGTGCCAAATTTACACTCTGAGGCAAGTAGGGGCATCCGCGCGGATCCAACTGCAAGGGTTGTATCAAGAGATCTATACGTCTCCATGTTTGTGTGCCAAGACTCCAGAACATGGCCATAGTCTTCAAATAGGAAGAGGTTGAAAGGCTGTGGTAGTCTGGGTTCCCCAGCCGGGGCTTGGGATAAGTTTTTTTCAGGGTTTGAAAACACCCTGTCCTCAATGAGGTTCATTTGGGGTAAATAATGTCCTTTAAAGTAAATTTTTTTAAAACTTGCTAACCTGGAACATTGGGTACCCCTTGACGACAGTAAATGAGGGCCCATAAATCCTGAAATTGTTTTAGATTGGTCTAAGAAATGAGCATCACGCTTTTTTTGCGATCTCAGTAAGGGGTTTGGTCTCCTGGTTGCAAGTCCCGGGGGGAAAAAACTTTCTTAGAAAAAACCATTGGGGCTTTGGGCTGTGAGACTTTACGTTGATGGATGCAAATATTAAAAAGACTCAAAGGCTTGATTTATAATTGGAAAATCAGGGGGAAAAGAGCTGAGGTCTGCGTTGTGTTTGTTGTTTGAAACTTGTGGTTGAGGTTCATAAACTTGTATGAGTTTCACAGTCCGAAGCTTTTGTTGCGTATGTTTCATAAAATTTATCCCCCATTGCCTTTATTTTTTAAAAACTTCTCCATCCAACCTGTCATATATTAATGTCCACATTCTTATCACCAAAATCTTTCTTCAGTTCCTTTCATATTTTTTTTTTTAAACTTTTAAAAATTAAATTTCCCCTAACACTTGCTTGTCGTTCTCCACTAAACATGTCATCTTGAAATCAACTTTGGTTGACATTTTCCATGTTCCATCAAAACCAAACATTTCCATTACCTTCAAAAGCCAACATTCCTTCGATTATGCTTGTATGCTTGAGGGTATTGGTTGGCCGTTAGTTGCAAAGTTCCTGGTTTCATCACGAGCTTTAGTGCGGCACTGCCTCATGATATGTCCTGATCGGTTGCAGTAAAAGCAAGTCTTTGAATTCGGTCTTGCCCGCCAGAAGGTGTGCGTTGAACGTTTGGCGAGCCATTAGGTTGATATCGGTTGGTAGGTTGAGGTCCCAGATATACTTGTGCTGGTTGATTGTACAGTACCGTCTCAGGAGTCTGGGATGTAGGGCCCTTTGGGAGCTCTTGAAGTAGGGACACTGTAGAAACTTTCTTCAATTGTTGAGAGGAATCAGTCTGAGCCAACAGAGAACACTATGCCTTAGCAATGGAGAGAAGTTGACTTCCAGGCAACTCTGCATATTTTGCTTGAATAGTTTCAAAATAATCCCGAATGGGTTTAAGGAGCCTTTTAACAAATGCCGCTGAAAAGAGGATTCTGTGAGCTTTAGTGTTCATGTCAAATCCATGGTCTTGGAATAAGGCAGACATCCGGTGATAAAAATTCTCCACGGATTCAAAAGGACTCTGAGTAGAATTGAAGATATTGACTGAGGACTCATCCAAGCGTTCCTTTGCCCAAGAATGAAGACAACGGCAGAAACTCTTCCCCAGATGAGTAAGCACGAATATCCTCAACAGTGTCGTCTTGTAGGGCTGATTTGATTATAGGCCAAAAGTAATCTCCAGCCTAGATGCTGGCAACATGGTATAGATCTTTCCAAGGGGCAGAATATGTCTTCTGTATCTGACTGATGCCATGGTAAAAAGCCATAGAGTTTTTCTCAGGGTCTGGCATTTGGGTTAGTAGATTATTGAATTGTTCATAGATTGGTTGATTCTGGGGTATTATGGCTGGTGCCGATGAATGAGAAGGTAGCACCGGAAGAGAAAGAGAATCCAGTAGTTGAAGAGGTGGTGGTGGTGCTGCCGAAGGTGGGGTTAAGTCCACGAATGAGTCTGGTTCTGTTTGTGGAAGGAATGTGGGTGTAGTTTGCAGCGGAACAGAGGTTATACTCCATATACTCCTGAGCAAGGGTGCAGTTGCCTTGGGAGATGGAGCGATTTGGGTAAATGAGAGCCACATAGTCTTCAGACATTTGGCCACAGCGTCTGTTAGTACCACTATCCGTATTTCAGGTACTGGAGGAATTGGCTTGTGCTCAAGTAATGCGGTAAGTATGGCCTGTACACATGTCATTGGTGGTAACGCAAAGATGCCAGAAGAAATGAGGGGTATGGACAACAATTGGAACTTGTTCGCTTGGGCCACTTCAAGTACATTATGTATAGTTTATTCCAGCAGCTAAACACAATTGTCATGGGATACGTTATTATATACGGGTCCAACAGCATGAATAATGTAATCACAGTTTAATCTGCCTGCTTGAGTGACAAGTATAGTGGACACAGGAAAAGGCACACCACCAGAACGTGAACTGAGGTCATCACAGGCTTGCTGTATCTCTCTACCACCGCGTTCAACGATTTGTGTCGCTATGCCACCACGATACTGCAGATGGCCATTTTCAGGATTGACAAAAACGGTGGCTTGGCAGAGAACAGCGTGTTCAATTGCAAAGTATAATTACATTGAAATTGAATGTAAAAAATGAGAAGGATTTGATAAATGCATATGTATAAGGAGTGAGCTGCCGCCATTTCAAGATGGAGACTTTTGAGTGTTGTCTGTGTTCCAATTGTTGTCATAAAAATTCCATTAACGCTGAAAGTTGCGTAGATTGTGGGAGGGAACGTATAACACTAATCACACCTTGTATTATTTCATCTCCGGCAACTCCGAGTATTACTCCCTCAGTAACTCCCATCATTTCCGGTAGCCATTTTAATGAAGTCCTCACACCCTCTACACTCACCGGCCACTTTATTAGGTACACCTGTCCAACTGCTCGTTAACACTTAATTTCTAATCAGCCAATCACATGGCGGCAACTCAGTGCATTTAGGCATGTAGACATGGTGAAGACAATCTCCTGCAGTTCAAACCGAGCATCAGTATGGGGAAGAAAGGTGATTTGAGTGCCTTTGAACGTGGCATGGTTGTTGGTGCCAGAAGGGCTGGTCTGAGTATTTCAGAAACTGCTGATCTCCTGGGATTTTCACACACAACCATCTCTAGGGTTTACAGAGAATGGTCCGAAAAAGAAAAAACATCCAGTGAGCGGCAGTCCTGTGAGCGGAAATGCCTTGTTGATGCCAGAGGTCAAAGGAGAATGGGCAGACTGGTTCGAGCTGATAGAAAGGCAACAGTGACTCAAATAGCCACCCGTTACAACCAAGGTAGGCAGAAAGAGCATCTCTGAACGCACAGTACAGCGACTTTGAGGCAGATGGGCTACAGCAGCAGAAGACCACACCGATGCCACTCCTTTCAGCTAAGAACAGGAAACTGAGGCTCCAATTTGCCCAAGCTCATCGAAATTGGACAGTAGAAGAAAAACGTTGCCTGGTCTGATGATCTCGATTTCTGCTGCGAATTCGGATGGTAGGGTCAGAATTTGGCGTCAACAACATGAAAGCATGGATCCATCCTGCCTTGTATCAACGGTTCAGGCTGGTGGTGGTGGTGTCATGGTGTGGGGAATATTTTCTTGGCACTCTTTGGGCCCCTTGGTACCAATTGAGCATCGTTGCAACACCTTGTGGAATCTATGCCACGAAGAATTGAGGCAGTTCTGAAGGCCAAAAAGGGTGTGTCCAACCGTTATTACATGGTGTACTAATAAAGTGGCCGGTGAGCTGTATATCTGAAAGGCATCATCAAGCCTGCCCTTTCCACTCAGTGGCCATATTTTGTAGTCCAAGCAATCCAAACAACCCGGAAGTTCCGGGTTGAAGTTGACAGCCGCCATCTTGCTATACCTAGTAACATTCCTAATCCCACCTCTCCTCCGGGCATTCCACTTGTTACTGCTAATGTAAACATTGATACGCAACTGTAGAGAGATAACGTCTTTGCCAGCACACCTGCTACATCACAACAAACACCACCACCAGCCCCGCAACCACTCTACCATTAGCTCACTGCCTCTAGGACACCCTCTTCCTCTATAGCCTATATCCTCTATTCTGACTTTCATTGCTAGCGGAGAGGAAGACGGGGAGGAGAACAAGTTGCCATTAGCTACAGAGGGCCAGGACACACATCTGCAACCCAGTTTAAAGAACTCCAGTATTTCTCCTATTGCTCACAGCACACAGACTGCTGTTCTAGGAGAGGACACATTACTCAGAACACCCACTGATACTGCCCACAGGTCCTATCATCAAACTCCACGACAACACGTCACTGTTAGACAAACTACTCGTCACCCTAGGGGTGAATATCTGAACCCTAAAAATGCCTTACCATTGACTGGACGATCCTGGATTGTCCAAATCTTGAATCTTGGGGCCTGATCACCCACACAGAAATGGGTAAGTTCGTGGATTTTTTATAAATCTGTGACTTATCTGTTTTTCGGACATTCTAGTGAGAGTCTTTTGGTGGTTTGAGAAAAAAGTAATGGGTATGCTCACCTGCATATGAATGCTCCTGGGAGGGATAGAGCTGGACACTACCACCGCCTCGTGGTTCGCAAACGCAAGAAGAAATCCAAGTGCCGCTACAACATCCACTGCCCAATGATTTAAAAATGAAAAAACTTTTATTGGAAATCCAGATAAATAAAACATACAAAATTACATGGACCCATGCATGGAAGAGCAAAAGGTGAAACCTGCGTCTACAGGAAACTGACGCTTCTTAATCGTAGCTATGATAACGGATGACGTATGCTCATTTAAATATCAGTGAGCTCCGGTCACATGTTGGAAATAGACCTATAGGGACCAAAGCACATGAAATATACAAAAACATTTCTAAAACCATATAAGATATGCATACATAAATACATCAAAAAGTGTGGAGAAAAAGTCAATAGAAATACATGATGTCCTGTCTGATGTTTAACCCTTTGGGGACTCTAGTATCCAAATCAAAGATCCAGGGAGACTCACGGCTCAGAAGTTTGCGAAACAGATCTCCACCCCGGGGAGAATGTGTCACTTTTTCTATACCTAAAAATGAAAAACCGCTGACATCCCCTCCATGTGTCTCCAAAAAAATGTTTGGAGACCATGGAAATGCTGTTAATGTTATTAGTTTTGCTTGAATCGGAAAGATGTCTCCTAATGCGAACTTTAAGTGGACATGAAGTGCAGCCTACATATTGTACCTTGCATTGGGTGCAACTTATTAAGTAAACTACAAACTTGCTGTTACAGTTGATAAACTTATTAATACGATAACTCTTATTTGTAGAAAAAGAAGTAAATTGGTTGGAATTATGACAGAAACTACATGCAGTACACTTCCTATGTCCACACTTGTAGTAACCTGTATTATTCAACCAAGAAGACCGCAAGGTGGAAATAGGTCTAAAAAAACTCGGGGAAAGAAGAGAGCCTAAGGTGGGGGCCCTTCTAGAAATGAACTTGATACCTGTGTCCAGTACATCCTGCAATTCTTCCGATATTCGTAAGACTGGCAGATGTTTTTTAATGATGGAGACAATTTGTTTAAACTGCATACTGTACGTGGTACTAAAAGTAACTATGTTGTTGTTACATTTCGGATGTTTTTAGACTGTTTGTTTTTAAGAAGACTAGTTCTATCCCGAGATAAAATTCTATCATGGGCTACTGCCAAATCCAGATCTCTATAGCCTCTTTCACATAGTCGTGCACTAGCTTCCTCTAGGTATAAGTTAAATTGTTGATTGTCCGTACAATTTCTATGGAGTCTGATGAACTCCCCATAGGGGATATTTCTTGCAACATGACCTGGATGACATGAGGTTGCCATTAAGGTGGTATTACCTGCTAGCGCTTTTCTATAGGGAGAAACTGACACACACTCGCCACTAGTGCCTCTCAAGGTAACATCCAAGAAGTTAATCTCCACTTTATCAAAGGAGAAGGTAAAGTGCAGATTACATGGATTCTGGTTAATGTATTCAACGAATTGGAGAATATGTGCAGGGTTTCCCCCCCAGACCAGGAGCAGGTCGTCTATATAACGGCCATACCACCTGATCTGGGGGAGAAACGGATTGTCTGCACCAAAGAGAAAGTCTTCCTCCCATATGGCCATAAAAATATTTGCAAATAAAAGACCCCATCAAAGGAAAATAAGTTGTGACTTAATAAGTACCTGGTAACCTCCACTAAATACTGACATTTTGTGAGCAAAAAGTTGCTATGCGATGTCAAAAACCTGTACAGAAAATTCAGGGCTAATTCATGCAGAATGCAGGGGTATAGACCCACAACATCGCAAGAAACCCAAAAATGAGTGTCATCCCATTCAAATGTCTCAATATTTTGAATCAGGTTTTTAGTGTCTTGGATGTACCCTGGAATGGCTGTTACCAGTGGTTGTAATTGGGTGTCCAACCACTGGCTTAATCTTTCATTAAGAGACCCTATGCCTGACACTATGGGGCGAAAGGTAGGGGGGAAACCCCCCTTATGCACCTTAGGTAAAGAATGGAAAATAGCCGTTGTGGGTTTATCTATTAGCATTTTGTCTGCTAGATCTCTGGAAAAAATTTCCAGGGATACACCCTCACAAAGAATTTTATGTAAGAGAACTTTAAATTTGGGTGTGGGATCCTGGGTAAGAACGGTGTAAGTGTCTGTATCTTGTAGGACTCTGAGATTCTCCCTCCTATAAAGACCTTTATTTAAAACCACCACCGCCCCTCCCTTATCCGCAGAACGGATAATGATATCTTGATTGTTTTTTAGTTCCTGAATGGCACTACGCTCTGCCCGAGAGATATTTTGTGTCTTATTGTGGTTCTTAATAGACTTGTCATGTAGTTGGACTAAATCCCTTTCTACTCGTTCTTGGAATAAATCCAAGTTGGTGGGTCTTGAGTGTATGGGATAGAAGTCTGGGTTACCAAAATGAACTTCATTCTGAGTAACTACTGGAATTTCCTCTCTTGTTGCAGACTCAGCTTCTAAATTTCGTAATGTGCTAACCACACATAAATCCTGAAAGGAGACATTAGGACCCTGATCAAAATTAGATGAACTCTCTACCTCACCATTGAATGTTACCTCCTTATTAGAATATGACTGCTGGATCTTCAAAAAATTATTCCTAAGCGTAATAGCCCTTGCAAACTTGTTTATATCCAAAATTGTGTCATAAACAATAAAATGAAAAGTAGGAGCAAAATTCAAGCCTTTGGAAAGAACAGAAAGCTGGTCTAACGACAAAATATAACTTGATAAATTACTTGTTCATGTCCCGCAGATTTGTCGCCCCTCTTAGGAGACCTGTAGGCATTCAGGTGTGCCTCCAGGGTGTGGTCCGGTACTGGTGTGTGTATCATATGCATATACCTCTTTAAACGCTACAAATCGATGTCTCTGCTTGTTGTTCTGTAAAGTACAAGTGACTAGATAGTGTATTTTCCTTTCTGTATCATATTTCAGTGTAGTCCAGGAGCTGGGCTCCTGATGTAAAATGAGATATCAGGGATAGAGTCCCTAAGAAGTGACCCGGTAGCAACCGAAGCCTGTTATAGTTATATACAGATGATCTGATTTTCTGGAGAGTCCCGGTTGACTAGCGACCGTAGCCTTTGTTATATATAGATGATCTGAGTTTTTGATAAGACCTGCTGACGAGCAGAGGATATTATATAGGAAAAAAAAAAAAGAAAGAAAAAGTGCTTTGGGCTTAACCTCAACATACATAACCTCTTGAGCCCAGTAAAGTACCGGATCATTTTAGTGCGCTTCATTGTCCTTGGCATACACCATCCACCAGTCTCTGACCAGATCATCAAAACTTTCTGTTTTGGCCAGATACGAAGGGAACTCAACCGTTCGCAAATAGAACCTGTGCCCTTTGGAAATAATTCTGCCAAGTCCAGAGAAATTGGAGCATGATCAGAAATGACCATGTCCATGATCTGGGCATATTCTACCCTGTTTGAGAGGCTATCTGAGACCAAAAGATGATCCAGCCTAGACCACGATTGGTGGACAGGGGAGAAGAAGCTAAAGTCTCTCTCGTCTGGGTCCCTTTCTCTCCAACAATCATGGAGATTAGTAATGTCGGCTAGGTGATGTAGTATCCCCCCTCCCGGGCAGCTGGGTGACCCTCCCCTTCTGTCTGCTTAAAGGTCCTCCCCGCTTGTCCACAATAGGATCGATAACCTCGTTCATATCTCCCCTTATGATCTGTTGCTGAGTCCGATCATTGTAAAAACTTTCCTTCAGAACCTGGAAAAAGGCCCAGTTGTGGCCATTTGGCCCACATACATCATATATACTAAGGTCCCTACCTCCCCATTTAATAACCAAGCGTGAGAGTCTCCCTTCCGTGTCATTGTCATGTGAAATTAGCTCAAACGTAAAATTTTTATGCATGAGGGTGCTTTACCCCCCTCTGCTGGAGAGCCAAATACATGACCGACCTACAGCCTTTCAAGACGAGATCCTCTGCCTTAAGATGTGATTCCTGCAAAATACCTCTTTAAATGTCGGATCACCATAATCCGTTTAGTTGGGGAACGGAGCCCCTTTATGTTCCAGGAGGTGATACGCATATAAAGATCCTTTTAAAGACATAGAGCTGAAGGTTGTCATGTCGTATGTGGGTCAGTGTTAGCCCTACCTTAATACTTTGGAACCGCCTCAAAGATGGCTGTGGTACCGTGAAGGTGAGTAGAGGAGCGCATCTCACCTGAAAATAATTAAATATGTAACAAATTAACAAAACAAATTTGTTCCTTTCAGCAACAGATAACCAGAACACCAAAGGGAGATCCATGTTTCTCTCCCTTCGTTGCGTAAAAGTGACTCCCTTTTTTCCAGCGACAATGGGATATAGGTTAAACAGGAAAAATAGCAAAATTTTCCCCTCCCACCAGCTTTCATTATGGCCTCAAGACATGTCACATGGCCAAACTAATTTGAACTGTAAACCAAAACGGCGGAAAAAGTTCCTAAGTGTAGTGGCCCTGGGACATGGCCCGTCAGCACGCTCCCGGAAAACTAAAAAGGATATGTCCTCTAGGAACCATCAGGGATTCGACAGGATCCCGGTGGGTCAAGATGGGTCAAGAAGAGGTGTCCATAGTCCTCAGTCCGGGTTATAGTCTGATTGCACCTCCGCTCTGGGTTGGCGTCGCTCCTTGGGCGAGAGCGGTGGAGGAGATGGTGAACGATTCCAGGGAGAGTCTCTTTGCCTCTTTTTGGTAATGCTCTCGAGATTGTCGTCCCTGGATGATGCCGTAAGAGGTCTGGAGAAGTCCCCCAAGTCCAGGAAGTTGGAGAGAGACTTTTCAGCCTCCATAGCTGATGTGAAGAAACGGGGAGGCCCGTCCGGATCTAGCACCATGAGAGTCGGCGGGTACAATATTTGAAATCGGATTTTCTGCTTGAAGAGCTCCGTGCAAATCGTGCTGAATGCTCTGTGTTGTTGGGAGACATCGGCGGAAAAGTCCTCAAACAGCAGAACCTTGTGACCTTTTATGAGTAGTGGGACATTTAACCTGCGATATGCCTTTAAAATTTCTGACTTGTCGTCCAGGAACTTCATGATAACGGTACGGCTTCTTTGCCTTTTTTTGCGTTCTGGGAGATTGAGAGACGCTGCTTTCTGGACCCACTCGATGCACTCTTTCAATACGGCATGCATGGCTAGAGCCGTTGGTAACTCTTCCTGGCACAAGTCCTGAAGATTTCTTTGTTTAAATGAGTCAGGCAGCCCCACCATTCTTAAATTATTCCTGGAGCGATTTTCAAGGTCCTCAATGCGCTCCTGCTGGACTAGGTGAGATTTGACGCAGAGCTTTAGTTTAGCATTCAGAGCGCTATTGTCAGTCTCAAGATCATTTATTCTCATCTCCAGTTCATCTAGTCTGGAGGCATGAGCTTGCACCTCATGTATTTTTGTGAGAGAAGCCTGGACTGTGGATTCTAGAGTCGCTTGCAGGTCAGGGGCTATGGGTCTAGCCACCTCCATGGCTAGTATCTTATAGTCTATGGCATAAGGTGTGTTGGCCTCCATTATGGGTTAAGGGCTGCTGTGAAGGGAGCTAGTCAGGATGAGCTCTGTCTCTGACTCTGCTGCTCCCCCGCTGCTGCTGTGCTCCCCCCTCCGCCTCTCTGACCTGCTTGTGCTGCGTAGCATGTGGAGCGGCCGCCATCTTAGGCTCTGCCTGCGGCTGGTTCCGGGTGGCTCCTGGTCTCTGTGTGCTCCTTAAAATGTATCTCTCCATCGGAGAGCGATGTGGCTGGCGTGCGGGCCGTCTACGGCTCCTTTCTGAGGCCGGTCAGCGCTGTTAGAAGCAGCTGGTAGTGGGTTTAGCTGGCGGGGACCGGGAGCCGAAGCGCGCTACATCCTCCGGCGCCGGAACCGGAAGTCCAAAACAGGTTATCAAACCTCAACGTGAAAAAAGATGGCTAGAAGGTGATATAATCACCATGTACAGATATGTGACTGAACGATACAAAGATCTCTCATGATCTTTTTACAGCGAGGTCTCTAACCATGACAAGGGGGCATCCTCTACATCTACAGGAAAGAAGGTTTCACCATCATCTTTACTGTAAGAGCGGTGACACTATAGATCTCGCTTTCACAAGAGGTTGTGATGAATGATTTATCAAACAAGTTCAGGAAGGGCCTGGATGCTTTTTCTTGAAATTATAACATTACAGGACACTGGATTCTGGAGATGAGACGTGATCCAGGAATTTATACTAATTGTTAGATTTAGGCTCTGTCTCCATTTTTCAATGTCTTTCTAAAAACGCTGAAAAAAACACCAGTAAAGCCGTCCCATAGACTCTATAGTAAGAACGTCCCACTGTCTTCCATAGACTCTATAGTAAGAATGTCCCGCTGTCTCCCATAGACTCTATAGTAAGAACATTCCGCTGTTTCCCATAGACTCTATAGGAAGAACGTCCCGTTGTCTCCCATAGACTCTATAGTAAGAATGTCTTGCTGTCTCCCACAGACTCTATAGTAAGAACGTCCCGCTGTCTCACATAGAATCTATAGTGAGAACGTCCTGCTGTCTCTCATAGACTCAATAGTGAGAACGTCCCGCTGTCTCCCATAGACTCTATTGTGAGAACGTTCTTCTGTCTCCCATAGACTCTATAGTAAGAACGTCCTGCTGTCTCCCATAGACTCTATAGTAAGAACATCCCGCTGTCTGCCATAGACTCTATAGTAAGAACGTCCTGTTGTCTCCACAGAAGGTTTTTGTTTCTGTTTGTTTTATTTACTGGTTGTCTTTCGAAACATATTGCAATGCACACCAGAGCAAGGCGTGTTTTTGCGGTGTTTTTTGGTGCTTTTTTTTGGATGAAAACCCACCCAGGAGATTAAAGTCCCACCTATAGTGAGTGTTAACACAGGTTTTACCATATCAATTCTGCAGACAAGTGTTCGATGTGTCCTCGTTCATACCGTTCGCAATAAAATTAAGTTTCTTTTGTCGCTAACAGATTTTTACGGGTTTTAGCACAAAAAATACATTTTTTTAACGGATTTTGAGGCTAATAAAGTTATCTCGCTCTTGCTTCTAAAAATTCAGACTTTAGCGACAAAAGTAAGATAACTACACGATTACATATGATTGCTATAATGTGCTCTACATGCCCTTTTGTAGGATGGAATTACATCCAATGTCTTGATTTCTGCATACAAGCAAAATACACACATAAAAAAGCGCCAAAAAACGGCCGCTTTTTCAGCAGCGTTTGACAGGCAGTGGACAAAAAACTCAGTTTTATGAATGTTTTTAGGATTTGGTTTGCAGTCTCTGTCACATGTTTGAAAGTGTCAGATCCCTCTGGTGACAAGACATGTTCTCCACAAGATCTCTAGAAGTGTCCACCAACAGATCTGCCCAGCAGATCCTGGAGGTTATGGAGAGGACTTGTTCTATCCATAGATGGTACAATGTGAAGGTCGTGGGTACGTGTGCCAGTAACATCTGTAGTGAGTATATTGATCCCACAGGTGTTTCCCAAATTTTTTTAGTGTTAGGCTGTGAAAGTGAAAAAAAACTTTTTTTTTCCAACAATCTGTAATTTTAGCTGAAAATGTTTCATTTTTACAAGGAATCCTGGGAAAAAAAATCTGATCTTGAGTCAACACTTAAGCTAATAAAGTTACAACTGATGATATTAGGTTTTCCACTGGTTAATCTTCAATTGATGCCGTGTCAGACAGCGATCTCCTTCCATGTTTCCTGCCTGCCCTTCCTTTTTTGGTGCACCGCATCTAGGTTGGGTAGGAACTTCAAAAAATTAAAGAGGCAGCACTTCAAAAAAATGAAGCGAATTTATTAACCCAACAGCAGCGATGTTTCGGTTCTAAACAGAACCTTTCTCAAGCCTGTTTAGAACAGAAACGTCGCTGATGTTGGGTTAATATATTTGCTTCATTTTTTTGACGTGCTTGGTTAGACCTTGATCCAGGTCCTTGAGCCGTGCACTCAAGTTTATTATATTAAATAATTTCACGGCACACAAGGAGTTGGTTGCATTTGAAATATAAGGAATTTATATTAGGATATTATGTATATCAAGTAGTTTCAGTTACATAGAATCAACATAGTCGAGTGCCTCAATATACAGACTAGTGTTGTTTGATACAAGGTAATCGTGATCTAATATTCGAACGTTTCGGCTGTCGCCACAGCCTTCGTTGGCGAGATCACAGTACTGGATTAAATCAGAAAAGGGCTTTAGTAGAGAGCTGCAGATGTAGCAGTGCTCTACGGCCACTGGCGCCGTTACACACGTCCCACCTCCATTCAGTGTTTCCTTGACGCGGTCCCGCTTTTGCCTCTTTACTATATTCCTTGAGAGCACTGCTACATCTGCAGCTCTCTACTACAGCCTTTTTCTGATTTCATCCAATACTGTGATCCCGCCGACGAAGGCTGTGGCGACAGCCGAAACATTCGAATATTAGATCACAATTACCTTGTATCAAACAACACTAGTCTGTATATTGAGGCACTCGACTATGTTGATTCTCTGTAACTGAAATTTCTTGATATACATAATATCCTAATATAAATTCCTTATATTTCAAATGCAACCAACTCCTTGTGTGCCGTGAAATTATTTAATATTGTATGTACGTGGAGTTGCAATACTCCTTTTTCACTGGCACCGGGATTATTACAGCCAAGTGCAGGATATTACACTATCACTCAAGTTTATTAGTTTATGGTTGCTGCTGATATAATATATTTTTTGAATTCCTAGGTTGGGTAGGAGTCACTGCTGGAGGCACCTGCTCTGCAATCAAGGATCTTTGATCATTCGTATCTGAGGCTGTATCTGAAAATTCAGGTTCCGATGAACTAAAATTCACACGTGTTCCCATGAGTTTTTTACGATGTCCATGTTTCCTAAAGATGGGTCTTGGGGTAAGCGATCCCGTATTCTGTCCTGAAAATCGCTTAAATACAGTATTTAGTTTGTTTCAATTCAATAATGGAGGATTCCAGTTTAGCAATATTCATTTTCAAACGAGCTGGTAACCCCGAAATGGGGCTAATCGATTCTTGAGCTGTTTTAATTTCCTTTCTCAATTCAACCACAGACACAGTCTCATATGAGATAATATGTATCTAGGAACGGCACTCAAAAAAGGAACCACTGACCAAATTCCAAATCGATAATACAACAATTCAACAGCACTAAATGGAACTTTAGTAATACAATTTAATTTATTTCATGCGATATCCAAGCTCCAGTCAGGCAAATCATTTTGGTGACATATTAGGCGGTTGACATTTTGGTCATAATGACCTTAATCATATATGTCACAGTAAAATAAACACAATACAAAATGTCAAGAAAATAATGATCTCACATCATAAATAATATTTCTAACAAAGCAAGGAAATAATGTAGCAAACAATATTAGAGAAAAACTGCTTCACCAAAATACAGCATGGATAGTGAAAATAAAATGTGGCAACTATACACAATGTACATAAATTACACTATATACAACCTCTGTCTAAACAACAATTATGTCCTGAACAAAGACCTAACTGCTTGGGAATTAGGATAGAAAACAGGATATACAATAGTCATTAATCATTATCAATAGCCATTATCAGATAAATGTAAGACCGACAGTCCATAATTATCTCAGTTATGTGGAAGATGCTGCAAGCGATCACGTATAGACACAATGATACACAATGTACTGAATATCCCTAATTGTCCATAAGTGTACCGATCTAAAGGGCAGCAAGGAGATTTCTCCAGTTGTCGCATATCACCTTGCCTGGCTCCAGGTTCTTAGCACCCAGCTTCTGGTTGGTCTCAGTATGCAGAGCTATCCACAGCTCTTGACCTTTGTGTTGACAGTCTCCAAGACAAATTAATTTGAGAACAGCCTGGTTTCTCTTGGCATGTGATGCTAGTTGTCGGGGTTGGGGATTTGGACTCTACACCATCCCAAAAGTGTGAAAGAGTGTTGGCTCAGACCCATCACCAGAGGCACTGTCATCCACCAAACTTACCTAGTGAGAAGTCAGTGAGATGTGATGCCCTTGACCATTCTTATTAGTCCATGTGTCTGTATTGAGATGGACTTTGGTGGACACAAATGCAGCCAACACGCTGGATATTTTTCTTCAACGTGGTGGGCCAGCTTTTCTGGCAAAGAAATGCCTGCTCAGCATCTGATATTGGGGGCATACCAAGGCCTTGATGTGGTGGTATCCATCTGTGTCCACTAGTCGGAAAGGCAGCATTTCCAAGGCCAACAGCCAGGTAATGCTGAAATTCAGGCTTTTAGCTTTGGGATGGTTGGGGTTTTCCCTGCCACCAATGATACCTCCACCTAATGTAGTGGAACCGGAATGTGGCTGTTCCCCATTGCCATGCTCTTGCTGCCACCAATGGTACTGCCGTCTAATCTAGTCCAGGCTGCAGAGGCGTAACTTGAAGTTCTTGGGCCCTGGTGCAAAAATTGATAGGGGGCTTCTACCAGTTACCATGTGCCATTTACAATACCAATGTGTTTTTATGGGTCAAAGGGGCCCTGTAGCAGCTGTTTACCACTGCCCCATATTTAGCTACACTGCCCCTCATCTTTTCATTTACCATTAAAAAGGAATGAATTATTTTAGTATCTCATTTTTTTCTGTGACTCTTAGAGCCAAAGTTTCTTCACTAGGTTGTTCCATGTATCCATTTTACTCTTACGGAAGGTAATTGTGGCTTCTCCTCACCTGTGTAGGTATAAAAATTAATCTGAACATCATCTCCCATTGACTTTAATGGGGTTTGAAATTCGAGTTCGACTCGAACTTCAAACCAAACTTCTCAGAATTCGAGGTTTGACTTGAACTAGAACTTTTTAGGGTTCGCTCATCTCTACTTATAACCATAAACAGAAATCACAGCAGATAAATAAACTTAATGTCCAAGGTATAAATCATAAGACTTAGCGTTTAATGTAAACAATTACATGAAACACACAAAAAACTCAGAATATATTAAATATGACCTGGGGTCAAAGTAACAAGGACTCGGGAGGGGGGGGGGGGGGGGGCGTGGCCAGCAATGTGAGGAGACGGACGTGCCGCTGTGGAGCTCCGTCAGGGACCGCAAATAACAGGCTTCTACAGTCTTCATAATGGGCAGCAGACGCTCCAAAAGAGCCCATAAGGGGCCTAAACACCCGGCCACCGGTGAATGGACTCTGTCCAATTACTTTGCCCCGCTCTCCGACTTGGCAGACGACCGCTCACCCTCCCGCGCTTCATCCCCGGAGCCGCCATCTTGCTGGCCGGACCCAGCGGGGCACAAATGGCGCCGACACACAGAGGCTCCTGAGCAGGCTGCAGGGGACCGCACTTAGCCGCAGGAGGGATCATCACGCAGCCAGCGCCTCTTACCAGCCACCCCGTCTGCCGCCTCCGACTCCTCACGCCGAGGGGAACAGAAGACTGGTGCCGGCTCCTTTCTGCGGGGCCCGGGAGGTGAGAGAGGCGCCGCTCTACCGCAGCCGTAGCTTCCTCCGCTGCGTCATCAGCTGCAGTACATCGCGGCCAACGAGACATGGAGTATTCCAGCCAAGAGGGGAACCGGTACGTGCTCTCTGCACACCCCAAAGCCCCACCGGACTTGTCCTTATCCCAGGGGGCGGTGGGGGAGGGTGCTCCAACTCCACCTGGAGGCCATGTTCCTGCAGGGGGGGCACGCTGTCCCGCTGCAAACCAGCCTGAATCCCCTTCATGCTGCTCAAGGGGAACCCTGCACCTCCCTTTCTGGCTCCCCTGGTCTGTGGGCGGCAGAACCATTGAGCCCTGCGGAGCTGAGACTCCATCCAGCTTCGGCAGAGGCGGCCCCCCCCAGTGCAGCAGGCAGAGCTTGGGGTCCAGTTAATGGCTATGCCTCCCAAGTCACCTCAAGTGCCTTTCACACCCACAGGGCCCTATCTGCAAACCAGCCCTGAAGCCTCCCACAGGGGACCTACAGCATCGGGCACTCTCATGCCCCTCCAAGTACCCAGCAGCTCTGTGGCTCTGTCTTCAATTGCCACTGGGGACGTTGCTCTGCCCTGTCCTTCGCCACGGGAAGCTGCACAGTGGCGTTCCAACCCGGCTTCTCCATCCTGGGGGGGGATAATTATGATCAACCGCCTCTAGGCCCATCTTCTCAACCCCCTGTTACAATCTCCGTTCAGGACAGTGTGACGTCTGTGGACCTGCCACCCCCTGAGGAAGCCATCCACACTCTGGCTGCTCACCCTGAATTGAGAGCGCTCCTCTCCCTGATTCCTACTAAGAGTGATATTCAACGGCTGGCGCATGATCTGCAACAGGCCGGGAAGAAAGATCTCCTGCCGGTGCAGATGGAAGTCACTGTCTTGCAAGAGCGGATCCACCAAGTGGAAAATCACCAAACATCTACAGATTCAGCTATCGCAGCCCTGCAGGCTTCTGTGGCGGAACAGCAGGATCGTTTCGTGTGCCTGATGAATCTTTATAGACGATTGGAGAACCGCAGCAGACGAAACAACATCAGAATACGGGGTGTGCCGGAATCTGTTGCGACAGGCGAGCTGATACCTACCCTCACAAAGGCCTTTAATTATGTTCTGGGCAGACCGGAAGGGACTGCAATTGAATTTGATCGTGCGCACAGAGCGCTTCGCCCGCAGAGCCAGGATCCTACTCGGCCCAGAGACATTATCTGCAGAGTGCATAAATACACGCTGAAGGAGGAGATAATGAGAAAGGCGAGGCTCATGCGAAATGTTACGTTTAATGATATGCAATTGGACTTGTTTCCGGATCTCTCAAGGAGGACCCTGCGACTCAGAACTGCTGTCAAGCCTTTGTTGAGTATCCTTCAGGAGAGGGGTATCCCCTATAGGTCAGGCTTCCCTTTCTCCATTCAAGTTCGCCATAGGGACAGATCCCTCATCTTACGCTCCCCATCGGAACTCCGGCCTTCCTTGCTGCCTTAAAAAACCTTCCAGATTTGACCTTGCCGGATTGGAAGGAAGTATTGAGACAGGACCCCGTTCCCCCTCAGCATCTGCTGACACTTCAACGTTCGCGTCTCCTGGATGAGGCCACACCGAGACCCGAGCGATCCAGACGTAGACCAAGTAGCCCGACGCCCTCACCGTCAAAGAGACCTCCTCACCGCTGATCTTTTTGCTTCCTTGTCAAGGAGTTGGCATCGATGCCTGTTGCTAGGACCACTTCAGCCTTCCTGATGACTGTGGCCCTGAGATCCAGGGTCTGTGAGAGGACTCTTCTTCTGGAGGTACTCATTCCTGATTAGTACTTCCTCTGCTGTTTATTTTGTACAACATTAATGTTGTAAAGGTTTTCTGCCCCCTTCCACTACACTGTTATATCCCATGTTGCTTGTTGTAGCTTTATGTCTACTTTTGCTGGTTCACATTGCATGGGCACTGGGGGGGTCCGACCGGAGAAGGCGTCCACTGTTTGACGCGTTTCGGTCGTCACTCGCTCAGTGTTCAGACCTTCATTGCCTTGCCATTTTTCCCTGGCGTCTCCAGGTTTTATGGTTAACTGATTTCTTCTTCCACATGTTTTCGGCACCCAGTATTGCCGTCACGTCCCGCCCCCCGGGACTATTAGCCAGTTTTCTCATTCTTCTGGCCTTAGCAGTTGCACTTCTGCCTTTTGTTTGGTGTTGGCCTCGATATTACGGGCCTTTTTATTTGACTTCGTTATGTTGTTTTATATATGTTCATTCTGTTAGGTCGGTCTCTCATCTGTCTTTGTGCACCTTTCTCGGGTTTGGTCTTTTTAGAGCGCTCTCTTCATCCTGTAATGGCTAGTATTAGGGTCACGTCCCTTAACGTAAAGGGATTTAACACTCCTGAGAGACGTGCACAAATTCTCTATCACCTCCACAAGCAGCGATCACGCATTGTTTGTATTCAGGAGACCCATCTCTTGAGTACGCACATTCAGGGCTTCCGCAATAGGTACTTCCCTGCCTGGTACCATAGCAGTAACACACTTGCCAAGACTAAGGGGGTTGCGATCTTTTTTCATAAGTCGTTGCCGGTTCAGATCCTGGATGTTCTTTCAGATATGGATGCCCGCTACCTTTTTATTAAGTGCTCCATTCAGGGCCGCACCTATACGATTGCTAATATTTATGCCCCTAACTCTGGCCTTCCCACTTTTCTCTCCAAAACTCTTGATGTCCTTACGGGCTTTGCTCAGGGACAGCTGATCCTATGTGGTGACTTCAACATGGCTCTTAACCCGGTGTTGGACACCTCGAGCAGTCGGTCCTTTATGTTGGCTAGCTCGCTGAGCAGGATCCATAAATGGCTTCATGACATGCAATTAGTGGATGTTTGCCGCATCCTCCACCCGGGTGAGAGGGACTATACGTTTTTCTCACATCCACACCAGTCCTATAGCAGGATAGATTACATTCTCCCTTCCCATTCTTTGCTTCCGCAGGTTTCCCATGCTTTTATTGGAAACATCCTCCACTCGGATCATGCCCCGGTTCACTGCAACTTCATTTTTCCTAACTTCAGTAAGCCTTCCTTCTCGTGGAGATTGAATGAGTCCCTTCTGTCCGACTCGGTGTGCCTGGCTGATTTGAAAGCCTCGATAGACTACTTCATCGCCGTGCATACTGCTGATCTCATTTCGCTAAAGTTAGGGATAGGTCCCACACAGGACCGTCCTTTTCGGGACAATTATCCTGACTATTTGTAGGTGTCTATTTAGTTGCCTAGGGTCATTGTTGAGGTTGCCGACCTAATGTGTTTGGGCTTGCTATAAGTCAGTATATATCTCTTTTTTTCTAGCGGTGCTATCATTTTAAATTGCAATATTAAAAGTTATATTTTAAATATTTTGTCCCCAGTTCTGGTTTAGTGATTTGAGTGTGGAGGAACTGTGACTGGTGTATCTATCACAATAGTGGTTTTAGGTTTTTTGATCTCATTTCGCCCCAGGTTAAATGGGAAGCTCTCAAAACCGTCCTCCGCGGTGTCCTCATTAAACATGGGGCAAGACTCAAGAGAGAAGGGTCACACAAGCTGTGCACTCTCATGCAGAAATTGCACTGCCTTGAAGCGATTCATAAGTCGACGGGCTTGGAGTCGGACCTTAGGGATCTGACACTTACCCGTCACGAAATACTCCAGTTAATGGATCACAAGCACAAACGCTACCGGCAGCTCTGTGCCAGCTCTCTTTACACATGGAGCAATAAGCCAGGTAGGTGTTTGGCACGAGCCTTACGTGATAAAAGGGCTTCCCTATTCATCCCTTCTATTAAAAACTCAAATGGTCGCTTGGTCTACCTCACTAGAAATATCTTGAAGGAAGAAACGTACAATGAAGGACAAAAATTAAGAGTTTAACAGGATATGATGTAATTGGGAACGAAATTTGAATACCACACCCACCAACCATACAAAAAGAGTCATTCCTTCATTGTACGTTATGCTGTGAACAAGGGCGAAAATTTTTTTTTAAGCACGAAACCTTAGCTTTTCCGCTGCGACATGTTTTTACCCTCTGTACCTTCATATAATAAAGAATGTCTTTTGCAACTGAGCTGGACCGAATAGCAGAAATCAAGTTTTTTTTTCCGCATCTATGTGCATTTGAAGAGCCCCAAGGGTGTGGATTATAGCGGTCCTGCAGAAAGGGAAAGCGAACGTGAACACCATGATACAGGTGTGTGTAAAACTACTTTTGGGAGTGAAAACGGGAAAATTTTTTTTAAAGTTATTTAACTCTGTGCATTTTACGACCTATGGGCTGCCCCCCCATAATACCCCCAAAATTAAAAACCCCATAAACAGATTGCCCTCCACGGTTTTTTCGATAAAAACTTTGGGTCAGAGGATATTTTTGGAATTTTTCGAATTTTTCAGATTTTTAAATTCATCTTACATATCCTGAACAATCCGCTATGACAAAAAAGAAATTGGGAACGGTTTTGGACCGGGCACATCTAAAACTCAAAAATAAAGTTATGATATGCGGTTCCAAAGGGAAAATTGCAGATGCAAAAATAAAAGATGTGGGGGGATCAAATTCACTCACCATATATAGAAAAAAATTTTTAACCCACGAGACGCGCCTCAAAAAGTTCCAAGTCAATACACAGAGGACCTAAAAAAAAAAGGGAACCCAAGTGTTAACAGAAGTTTTTTGGGCATGCGCAAAAAGTTGTTTTTTGAAACAAAAATTGAAAAATTTTGGGAAGCAAAAAATACAAAAAACCCAAAATAAAATTGGAACTTTAAACCAAAAAAAATATGAAGATATGGAAACAAAATAAAGAAAATATTGAAAAAATGAAAAAATCAAAATGGAGAAAAAAAAAAAAGCAAAATCAATGCGTGGAGGATTATAATCAAAATAATATCTATAATTGGCAACACAACAATAACGCCAAGATCCTAATAAGAAATCAGAAAAGAAAAAAATTTAAAAACGAAAAAAAGAATAATTTTCTCTGAGGTAGTTTCTACGGCAACGGGTGCTTCGAATCCAAAGTTCTATGGACAGAACACACAAAGTGTTTTAAATAGGACCAGGTGCGCAACGTCTGCTGCAAAAAAACGCAACAACAAAAACAAAAAACAAAAAAAAAACCCAACCCAAAAGACAGGCAAAAAGAATAGAAATCCAAAGAACACCCCGGAAAAAAAAACCCCAGAGCATAGTTTTAAACCCTTGTATTCTAGAACACACAAATAAAGTGTTAAAGAAGGATTAATTTTAGCCCTACACAAAATTTTGATTTGTTTAGCACTTTGTTTGATGTAAAACGTTTTGTAAAAATCACACGTTAAAAAAAATTTTTTGTAGAATCAAAAGGGGTAATTCAATAGATAGCATATAACACCAGGGAAAAAATAAATGAATATGATAAATTTTTTGTTCAATGAACAGCAAACTCTAAAAAAACTTAAAAGAAATGGAGGATAGTTAGATAATACAAAATACATGAAAGAAATAACAACCAATTAGTAATCCAAAAATTTTTCCCCCTTAAATCTAGAACAAATGCATGGGAAGTTTCAATTTCCACATGGAGCGGATTTAAAAATACGAAAAAAAATCTAAAAAAAATAAAAGTAATTTAAAATAAGAAATTTTGAGCATTAAATGAGTTAAAGGGGAAACACCAATCCTAGTAAAAAAAGCGGGGGGGTATAGCTGTAATGGACATGGGATAATATGTTTACAAATTAACAAAAACTTAATATGGCAAACTTATCGTCACTGAAAAAATGATCCCACTAATGATAACAATTAAAATTTTCACGATTTAAAGGATAAGGCTTAGCCTAGGGGTTATTACTGAAAAAAAACGGAAATTTTTTTGAAACAACTAAACCCCAAACCCCCATTTTTATGGGGGGCCTCAAAAAAAACCCCCCGGATCTGCGCCTATTATTTCTGGGGAAAGGGAGCATAGGAGGATTAATACATGGATTGATAGGTTCTCCAACCAATGGTTCAACCTTGCCCGGCTATCTAAAAAAAGTTTCTCGGTTTTGGATCCTTTAAAAATTTTTTAAATGGACACCAAAAACCTGGGTAAACTTTAAAATAAAAGTCTGTACTCTAAACCTTCCACACCATCTAGAAAGATAGCAGTCCAACCACTTTAAAATTATAGTCTATGAGGAAAAACTGCAGATTTTTTTTTTGGGGCATATAGACTTTCTTTTTCAAAATAATTATTTTTTTTTATGACAGTTTACATACAGGTCACGGAGCCCTTGGGGGGCCACGTCATCGCCCCCCCATTGCAAATTTATTTTTTTCCGGTGGGAGAAACCCCAAATTTATTTTCAACAACCTTTAAAAAATTTTTGGGACCTGGATAGTCCCGGGTTTTGGGCGTTACATTGACGACCCGCTGATCGCTGGGGGGGGTTTATTTTTAGCGTCCCTTTCCCAAATTTTTTAAAATTTTTTATGTTTAAAGACAAGGGATGCAATTTGCAAATTTTTCACATAAAAGCATGGAATCAAGTGGGATTTTTTGGGTTTGGAGCTTTTTGGTGAGTTAGAAAGGTAAAATTTTTACAAAACTGTACCGTAAAACCCTTAAATGGGAAAACAATTTTGAGAGCCAATAGGGTATCAATTTTATTCATACCATCAAGGGTATACCACTAGGTGAATTTATAAGAGCAAAGAGAGAAAAATTCTGAACAGGGGCGATTTTTAAAAAGAAAGTACAACCCAAAAAAGATTGAAAAAAAGAGGGTAACAGAAAAAAAAACAAAAAAAGCAGAAAAATTAAAAAAAAAAGGGGAAAAAACGTGAACAAATTTTTTAGAAAACCCCCAAAAAAAATTAAAAGGTAAAAAATGAAAATACAACTTTCTCCCACCATTTTAGTTTAGAATTTGGAAAAAAAAAAAGATTTTTTCCAAAAATATAAAAAATTTTGAGGAGGATGAGGGGTAATGGGAAAAAACATTGGGTCAAGGAAAAAAGAAAGTCCCTAAAAAAAAAAGAAACAAAAGGCAACAAAAATTTTTTAAAAAAGTAAAATTTTTGTTGTAAAAACAATACAGAAAAACCCGTTTCTTAAAAGCATTTTACCCGTGTGGTGGGAAAAGGTGTAATGTAATTTTCAATACACCAAAAAGTGGGGTTTCTTTTTAAAACAAACCGATATTGAAAAAAAGTATAATATAAAACATTCATAAACCGTGATAGCCCCCCAAGTGGTTTTTAAAATAAAAACATTTGCCCGATTCTGTAGTCATATGTGGGCAGGGAGCAAAAGAAAGGTTTTAAAACCCCGCATAAAATTAAACCTATAGGCATTAAAAAACAGCAAACCGCACCAAACGGTGCGGTAAAAAAATTTTTTTTGAAAAAAACATGCAGGAGATCTTACCTCTTTCGTTTTCTATGCAATTGAAAAAGTTAAGAAACCGGAACGAGGTGGAGATTGGGAGCATACAGTGCGGCTCCGTGAAGCTCATTGGATTTTGGAGTTGAATGTTAGGGCCCCGAATGGCCTCAACTTCCGAAACGATCTGTTATATATTTACTAAATAGGCACACGTTTGTTAAGGAATTGTATATTATTTGTTTTTAACGTGATTTAGAAACGTACAATGAAGGACAAAAATTAAGAGGTTAACAGGATATGATGTAATTGGGAACGAAATTTGAATACCACACCCACAAACCAAACAAAAAGAGTCATTCCTTCATTGTACGTTATGCTGTGAACAAGGGCGAAATTTGTTTAAGCCCGAAACGCGTTAGCTTTTCACGCTAGCGACATGTTTTTACCCTCTGTACCTTTCATATAATAAAGAATGTCTTTTGCACCTGAGCTGGACCGAATAGCAGAAATCAAGTTTTGTTTTCCGTATCTATGTCCTGGCAGCACAGATTGGCCACACGGCTTCTTTCCAGCACGAGGAGGTTTGTGTGTTATTATCTCTTTCCTTTCTGACTGTTTTGGAGCTTATAGTTGTTATATATTAATTTTGGCTGCAGTAAAAGCGTCTGGTCAGGGCTTCACTTTGGTTTTCTAATAAGCATCGAGCTCATGAAAAAGAAGACTCAGAACAGAAGAAGTTTCAGTGTCGGGGAATCTGCTTTCTCTCTGAAGAACAAACCCCCAGATGTTGTTATAGAAATTCACACAGAGATGAGGAGTAAGGCCCAGAGCATTCACTGACACATTAGAAGCTCTGACTGCCGGGGCTTTACACCAATTAGTTAAGTCTATTCCCTGGGGCCGGGGACCTCCAGGGAATAGACTGGAGGTAAGTTGGGATGAGTCATACAATGTATATATATGTATATAGCAGCTCAATGCTCCATAAGCCCACGCACTGCACCATGGGATAATGTATCATTTCTAATGACTATATGTGGGATATTATTTACATCAAAATATAAGAAACCCTTTATATTGTTCATAAAGGGGAGCAACGCTATTGCTTCTCTGCACTGCAGGTCGGCTTATAGACAGATCACTGAATATAGAAACAAAGCCTCCTTTAACCCTTACCGAAATTTGACGTACCCATACGTCAAGGTTGGGTAGGGGTTCCCATAAATTGACATATGGGTACGTCATGGCGATCTTGCGCGCTCACAAGCGGAGCGCGCAAGATTGCGGCATGGAACCAGCGGTATATTACCGCTGGCATCATGCTGCATCCCCCGCGGCCAGAATGAGCTCCGGCCGTGGGGGATTAACCCCTCGATGTCGCGACATTGCAGCTGCGGGCAGCAGGAGTGAGCTCCTGCTGCCCGTGATTCCGGCGCAGTAACGGCGCTCTGCACCGCTATTGGTTCTCCTTACCAGAAAGTCCAGACGCTGAATGACAGCATCCGGGTTGTCTGGTGACGTCACGATGCCCACAATGCATTGTGGGCAGCGTGACTGACAGTTGCCAAGGAGACCAGTACACAGCTATAAGCTATGTGCTGATCTCCTATTGTATGAACGATCTAATGATCGTTCATACACTTCCTCTCTGGGAAAAAGTGAAATAAGTGTGTAAGAGTAAAAAAAAAAGTGTAAAAAAATAAAACACAAACACCAAAAATAAAATAAAAACCCGTACACCGCCCTTTTCCCCTTTACAAACGGCAATCGCCCCCAAAAATACAGCTTTGTATACGGAAAAATTAAAAAGTTATGGCTATTAGAAGATAGCGATGCATAAATATTGTTTTACACAATAAAAACACTTTTAAAAAAAAAAATTGTGCTTCCACATAAAAAAAACTATATAAATTGGGTATCACCGTAATCCTCTCAACCCACAGAGTAAAACTATTTTGTCACGGATACTTTACGGTGAACACTATTAAAAATAAAAAACACTGCTAGGATTTCAGTATTTTCTTCCCCCTCCTTCCAAAAAACAGATTTAAAAGCGATCATAAAGTCTTGTCCCCTTACAAATGATACCAACAAAAACGTCAACTCATCCTGCAAAAAAAAAGTCCCTATACAGCTCCATAAACAGAAAAGTAAAAAAGTTATGGCTCTCAGACTATGGCAATGCAAAAACGTGTTTTCCTTTCAAAATAAAAGTGTTTTTATTGTGTAAAAGCAGTAAAACATTAAAAAATATACAAATTTGGTATCGCTGTAATCGTATCAACCTGCTGAGTAAAACTAGCATGTAATTTATACCGCACAGTGACCGCTGTAAAAATAAAAATAAAAAACACTACCAGGATTGCTGTATTTTGTACAAAATGCCTCACAAAAATCTTAATAAAAAGTGATCAAAGCATCACATGCATCCTGTAATGGTACCAATATAAACATCAACTCATCTCATAAAAAACAAGCCCACAATCAGCTCCGTATACAAAAAATTAAAAAAGCTATGGCTGTCAGAATAGGACAACATAAAAACGCAACTTCTTATAAATTCACTTCTATTGTGTAAAAGTAATAAAACATATAAAACTATATAAAATGTATATAATTGTAATTGTACCGACCCCCATAGTAAAGTTATCCCGTCATTTATCCCGTACGACGAATACTGTAAAAATTAAGCCCAAAAACAATGGCGGAACTGTGTTTCACCCCTCTCCCCCCTCCCCCAGTTTCATGGCCCAATGCTAAAAAAAAAACTACGGAACACCTGTGCGCCCAAAATGCAAAATACACCATTAGATGAGATCCCTGAAGGGCGCAGAATCTAAAATGGGGCAACTTCTGGAAGGTTTCACCTGTTCTAGTACTTTGGGGGCTTTGCAGATGCAACATGGCCCCACCAATATCTGTGCGCCAAAAGCAAAATAGCACTCCCTCCCTTGTACACCCTGCCATGCGCCCAAACAGCACTTTACACCCACATGTAGGGTATTGCCGAACTTGGAAGAAATTGCATAACACAATTTGGGGTGTTTTTTTTTCCAGGATTCCTTGTAAAAATTAAACATTTTCAGCTAAAATTGCAGATTATTGGAAAAAATATTTTTTTATTTTCAGAGCCAAACGCTAAAAAAATTTGTGAAACACCTGTGGGGTTGATATACTCACTGCACCTCTGGATATATTCCGTAAGGGGTGTAGTTTCCAATATGGGGCTTTTTAGGGGAGTTTATCAGGTTTTGGCACCTTAGGGCGTCCGCAAACCTGAAATGGCACCTAAATAAAATTGTAATGAAAATGAGACCCCAGAGTCCAGTAGGTGCTCCTCCTATTCTGAGGCTTGTGGTTGAGCCAAATAGTGCACTAGGGCCACATATGGGATATCTCTGAAAACGGCAGAATCAGGGAATCAATATTAAGCTGCATTTCCATGGTCACATCTACTTTGTTTCAGTGAATAATGAATAAAAATTGAAAATATGCATAAAAAGTGAAATTTCAAAATTTCACCTCCACTTTGCTTTAATTTCTGTGAAATATCTAAAGGGTCAACAAACTTCTTAAATGCTTTTTTTGAATACTTTAAGTGGTGTAGTTTCTTAGATGGGATCATTTATTGGGGTATCTAACATACAGGCCCCTCAAAGCCAAGTCAGAACTGGACTGGTTCCTGGGCGGGGCGTGGCCGGACGCTGAGCAAGATGGCAGCGTGAAGAAGGATCTCTCCGCTATGACCACAGATAACAGGGGCTAAATCAAGAGGCACTTGGCAGAAACCCGTGAGAAAACGCATCTACAGAAGCATTATTAGATCGGAAACACCCTTCTTACTCACCCGGCCTCGGGAAAACCAGCATCTATTAGATCTCCAGCTGCGTGGGACGGTCAGCTAGTTTCGGCGGGAAGCTTAGCGGCCGAGACAGAGAGTGGAAGACCGCGCTTTCTCCCGCGGGACTCCGGTATCTGATACAGACCTGCGCACATATACCACATCCTGGCGGGCTGGCAGGCTGCCTCCTGAGACCTCCGCAGACCGCAATCACCTCATCTGCATGGCGAAATCCGGGGCTCGATCTCCGCAGCTGACAGCCGAGACGCATCACCTCCCGGGGCATGATCTAAGGAGCGGCGGCTGAAACCCTGGCAAAGGTTAGACGGAGGGGGCTGAGGGACTCCAGGGGGCTGTGGGCTCACACCTGAAAGCAACAACATACGATACGGCGGTTTCTGAATCCTATAGAGCCGACCGAGCCGCCTTTAACAGTAACAACGCCACGCGGGGTAGAGGGGGGGGGCCCGCCATCTTGGGCCGCTGAGCCCGGGAATAGCTCCTCTCTGCTTAATTTGGAGCAATCCGAGACATCATCCCTGGAGTTAACCATTAAAACTACAGAGGATACTCATTTATTGATTTTCCCACTTGCACTTCAACAAACAGATCTGTCCAACGTAAATACTCCCCAAGAGGGAACGGGGACAATTCTCCTACCAGGTAGCATGATATCTCCTTCTGATCGACAGTCAGATCATCCAGAGGGTACTACATCACAAGATTTACTACCTACCCTGCTAAATTCAACAGCACATAACGCACAATATCTTCAACCAGAAGCGGGTGCTGAACAGGACATTGGTGAAACCTGTTTCAACAGTAATTATCACTTAGAGAAAGTACAACTTGCACCCCTCTCTGATATAGAGCCTGAGAGTCCCCTCCTATCCAGAGCTAGCCCGAGCTATGCACATTCTGAACCTTTCTATCACACAGAAACAACAACTTGTGAAATGCCGAGACCCCCTTAAACTCCAAATGCAAAAAAGATGGGTCCTGGCTTGGGATCCAAAACTCAAACATGGTCGGATCCACCTGAAGACCAAGGGGACCCCAACCCCCCCCCCCCCTCCTGCGTGCGCAACAATCACGGGAGTCCCACTGGCACTCCTCATCAGAATCATTAACAGGAGAATCACATACAGAAACACAATGTACTTTCCCAACTCACGAATCGAAAGACTATGTGGCCCACTTACCTTCAAAAAAATGATTTCAAGTCCCTGATAGCGGAAGTCACAGCAGCATGTAGATCGGAAATCTCTGTCATCCGACATGATCTGAAAGCAATGCTGACACGGGTGGAGGACCTAGAGGAAGCAAACGATGAGAATAGGAATTATGTCTCCCAGATTCATGCCCAACTGGTCTCCCAGACTAAGACTCTTCAAGAAACAACAAACCATTTGGAAGACCTGGACAATAGAGGTAGACGCCATAACATCAGGGTGCGAGGGGTGCCAGAAGCTAAAGGAGCAGAAGACGTTCGACTACAGTTAACAACCATTTTCGACACTTTACTGGGTGAACCTCCTTCACATGAGATAAAAATGGACAGAGCTCACAGAGCATTGAAACCAAAAATAAATTCCCAAGTTCCTAGGGATATCATTTGCTGCATACAGGACTTCAGTCTTAAAGAACGTATCATGGCAAAAGCCAGGTCCAGCAAGACCATAGAATTTCAAGGAGCTCAAATACAATTATACCCGGATCTTTCCTGGATTACCCTGCATAAGAGGCGATGCCTGAAACCCCTCATATCACAACTCAACCAACATGCCATTAAATACAAGTGGGGATTCCCGTTTGCACTTATGGCTTTCAGGGATGGCAAATCCTCCACCTTACGTTCACCTAAAGACTTGCAGCCATTTTGTTCCACATTTGATATACCATTACCAGAGATCGTTGATTGGGAACATGCCTCCCCACCGGATCCACCCTCTTCAGTCTGCCAATCTCCCTCCAAAAAGAGATCTAAGTCACCCCAGGACCAAGATACACCAAACAGGCTTCGACATCTACTCCTAATACTTGAACTGCAGATTCTCTCTGATACTTGTTTAGTCTCACACATTTAAAGGACTACTAGTTTGTGGTCCCCGAGGGACAAAAGCGGTGATCCCTCTGCCAAGTGCCTACAAAATAATTTCCCCTCCCTCTCCCCCCCCCTTTTTTTTTCTCTTCTCTCTTCTTTCCTCTTTTCCCTTTCTCTTTTCCTGAATCCCTCCTCTCTTTAATCGCCCTTTCCCCATTCCAAAGACTCCTCCCCTCCCTCAATCCCCCCATCCCTCTATACTAACTTAGCAGAAGTTTGTGTTTAGTCCCAATAGTATTCGTCCAGGCTGGATGCACTATTATAGGTGGATCCTGTCCTGATTTTGCAAACCTCCTTTTAAACATGGGAAATTTTTGTGACTTAGGTTACGATCGCTATATAATGTAATAAGAAGGAGAATAGATCAGCGGTCATAGACTGCCAATGGTCATGGTTCGTCACGTATATTCCCCCGTTGGGGTAATCTGGAGTTTCCTGTATCTCTGTTCCGTCTTGGAAAATCGGGAGACTAGAGCAATTGAGTTTTCACTGCGCAACAGAGATACCCCTACCCAAGATTTTATATCTTGGTATTTAAATGCGAACTCTCTCGTTATGCTCTACACTTACATAATGTCTTTATTTGTTGTTGTATTGTTGTACCCCCTATTTCCCTCATGTGTCTGGTATTGTCCAAATCAGAGTAGTTATCCTCTCATGAAGTCTAACATCATCTGCATCTCCTTAATATCACTTAGGTACCCTAATGGCTAAAATATTGTCATTGAATGTTAAAGGTCTAAACTCCAATATTAAACGAAGGCTCCTACTCACAGAACTAAAAAAAGTACGTCCAGAAATTGTCTTTCTGCAGGAGACTCATCTGGATAAGGCAGGTAATTTTTTGTTTGCTAAGAACCTATTTCCTCAGGTATATATGGCTTCACTGGATCGTAAAAGAGCTGGAGTCGCGGTATTGTTATCGAATTCATGTCCATTCCAGGTTGAGAGATCGTTCATAGATAACCAGGGAAGATACATAATACTACATGGAACGTACCAGGGTACACCAGTTACTCTATGTAACATATATGCACCCAATGTATCCCAGGTTAAATTTATTCATAGGATCCTCAGGAAAGTTTCTGCCCTGCCTAGGGCCTTACTTCTGATAGGAGGGGATTTCAATGTTGCTTTTTCTGATGTATTGGATAGGTTATATGTAGGGGAGAGATCTGCAGACCACACACAGATCCGAACATCAAAAGAATTCCACAAAATTATTAGGAAATACTCCTTGTTTGATTTATGGAGGGTGATTCATCCCAGGGAGCGGGCCTATACTTTCTTCTCCAACCCCCACCATACGCATTCGAGAATTGACTACTTTTTCGGTAACATCCCAACATTAAGAAAGACGGTAGACGTGACAATAGACCCAATAACATGGTCAGACCATGCTCCCGTAATTCTTACATTAGAATTGACGGCGACTACAACTCGCAGATGTCATTGGAGACTGAACGAAGGCCTAATTAAAAACCCACACATCAAGGTACAGCTTATCAACCACATCAGGAATTACTTTTTAAATAATGAAGGCACAGTGGCTTCCAAGCTAATATTATGGGAGGCACACAAGGCTGTTATCAGAGGTCATTGTATATCGTTAGGCTCCAAGTTTAAGAAAGACAAAAATATGCAAATAGACTCACTCAAGACCCAATTGAAAGGTTTGGAACAAACCCTGACTCATTCACCCTCTAAAATTACTCTTAGGAAAATAGTGGCTATTAGAACCCAACTAAAAGCCTTAGCTATAGGTCACACTGAGAAATTATTACTTTACTCCAAACAAAGATACTATGAGAGAGGTAACAAACATCATTCACTCTTAGCTAAACAGCTTAGAGAGGACACCTTCAATCGCACTCCACACACCGTGAGAGATAGAGACGGGCAAGTAGTTCATAATCCCACACATGTCACGCAACTTTTTCACCAATATTTTTCTCAACTTTATGCCCTTCCAGAGACCCTTCCAACCAATGAACACCAGAGAAATAAAAAATTAGAACAGTTTCTTAATGGGTGTGGGTTGCCGAAACTATCTAAAGAAGCGGTGGACTCATTAAATGTTAGCATTACAGATGAGGAGTTGAATGGAGTGCTTAAAGCCCTACCTAAGGGTAAATCACCAGGCCCAGATGGGTTTACATACCTTTACTACCAGACCTTTGGGAAGGAGTTAGCACATCACCAGATTCAACTCTATAACGCTATACTCCAAGGCACATCAGTTCCATCAACTTTCCTACATTCATACATAACCCTGATACCGAAACCCGGAAAAGATCCTCTAGAAGTTTCAAACTATAGACCTATTGCATTGCTAAACACAGATTTAAAGATATTAACAAAAATATTGGCTAATAGGCTGATGGTTTGGCTGCCACAAATTATACATAAAGACCAGGTAGGGTTTATACAAAATCGTCAGGGTGGAGACAACACGAGAAGGGTCATAAACCTTATTGATGCTGTTAATAAGCAGGGTCGATCAGCATTAGTTTTGGGACTCGATGCAGAAAAAGCATTCGACCGACTTGATTGGTCCTATATGTTTGCTGTCTTAAAACAATTTGGCATATCGGGTCCCTTTATAACAGCTCTTCGTGGGTTGTACTCCACCCCCACGGCTGCAATTCGATTTCCTCACGACACTTCTTCTCTCATCAATATACATAACGGTACCAGACAGGGATGCCCACTATCACCTCTAATATTTGTACTATGTGTAGAACCGCTAGCAGCAGCCACTAGATTGAATTCCTCCATTCAGGGTGTAACACTTCAAGATCGAGAATACAAACTATCTCTTTTTGCTGATGACATCTTACTTACACTGACTAACCTCCACACAACTCTCCCAAACCTACATGCTCTCTTGGATGAATTCCGCATTCTCTCGGGATATAAAATAAACAAAGCAAAGACGGAAGCTCTCCCCGTGGGTATACCAGGGGATCTCTTGACAGTTTTACAATCAAATTATCGTTATAACTGGAAGGAAACCTCCCTTAAATATCTGGGGGTTAACATTACAAAAACATATGCCTCTATTTAGAGTCAGAACTTCCCCAAATTGTACGCAGAAATGAAGAACACGATGCAGAAATGGACAAAATAGCAGCCATTAAGATGACATTGATGCCCAAGATTATATACCTATTTGAGACCCTGCCAATTCCTGTCCCATTGAGAGACTTGAGGACCCTGCAGGCCTCCTTTCTAAAATTCATCTGGAATTATAAAAGGCACAGAGTGGCTAAATCAGTTTTACTGGCTACCAAAAATCAGGGAGGTTTGGCAGTACCAGACGTTATCAAGTACTACTATGCCACCCACCTGAGAAGGATCCCTGCATGGTCATCCCTTTTTGCACATTCGCGATGGGCAGAAATCGAAAAGCTTTGGATACAACCAATACATCCAAACGCAGTGTTGTGGTTAAAATCGCCTATACAAATAAATAGTGTACTATTAGGCCCAATGACCCTCACGAGGGACATATGGCGGAAATGCAAATATAGATTCAAACTATGTTCAGAGGCGTCAGCCATGGTTTCTTTCCTCTTCAATCCTATGATTCCAGAAGCCATGGGAGGTCCTCTCATGGACCCATGGTTTACAAATAGATTGTTTCGGGTGGCGGATTTGATAGATTATAGAACACTGAAATTACTGCCGTTTTGTGTATTAAAAGAAAGGTATAGGTTGCCAGAAACATGCCACTATAGCTACTTGCAAATTAAACACTTCGTACAGCAGTCATTCAGGTCCGATAAAGTTTCTATACCTACTAGATTTGAACAGCTGTGCAGAAAACAAACAACGACAAGGGGGCTGATCTCAGACATCTATGGTCTACTGATAGAACCTGACCCCCAAACATCGGATGCCCATGGGTATATGAAAGCTTGGGAAAACTATATAGGTCACCCAATATCTTTAGACACATGGCAAATCATATGGAGGACTGCAGATAAAACCTCAAGATGTAGTATATATAAAGAGAATATATATAAGCTTATGACTATGTGGTATCATACCCCTGCGTTACTCCACAGACTTAATCCAGTTATTCCTGACATATGCTGGAGATGCGGAGCACCCCGGGGTCACATCTACCATATATTCTGGACATGCCCCATGATTCGGTCCTTTTGGAGACTGACAAGGGACCTAATCCAGGAAATTACGGACGTGGTCCCCAACGATCCCTTAAACTGTTTGTTCAATGTTATCTCTGAACCAGTGGGCAAAAAGACTAGGAGGTTAATAATTTATATTTTAACAGCTGCAAGATGCCTAATCTCCAGCAAATGGAAGGCAAATTATGCACCGAACTTAAATGACTTAATAAATAGAATAAAACACGTAAGAATTATGGAACATCTCACAGCAACGTTGGAAAATACAGTAGACAGGTTTGAGGCTATTTGGAGACGGTGGGACTTTTATACCCTTAGCAATAATTTAGAATGAGGAGTACTATACAATAGGCCATAAACGTACCATGACTGGTAGATGCTAGAGAGGATGGATATGAAGTTCAAGCTGCTCCCCCCCTCCCGTGTCGTGTCTTGGGTCTTTTATGTTAAGAATTGTTTAGCTCTAAAAACTGTTGTACTCTCATCCATAATGGAAAGTTATTGAGTAAAAGTTCATGAGAATTACTTGAATCACAGCATTGCTTGATAAAATGTTTTTTATATCTTCGATTTGATAAATGTGCGAAACAATTGTACCTATGTAATGACATATCCTGGAAACAACGGTACTAGTATAACAACATTTCTTGAAACAAATGCACCTATGCAATGACAAAAGTTGGAAATAATTGTAAATGTTAAAACTTTATGAAAAGTGTTTGATAAACCAAATAAAAATACAGTTGAAGAAAAAAAAAGAACTGGACTGGTTCCTAAAAAAAAATCTATTTTGCAAATTTTCTTGAAAATGTGAAAAATTACTACTATATTTCTAAGCCTCTTAATGTGGTATGAAAAAAAAAATTTGTAAAAATGATGCAAACCTGCAGTAGACATATGGTAGATGCTAGTTATAAACTATTTTGCGTGGAATAACTATCTGTCTTACACTCAGAAATTTTAGAACTTTGAAAATTGCTAATCTTTGCAAATTTTCATGATATTTTTATATTTTTCACAAATAAACAAGGACTTTTTGGACCAAAATGTATTACTAACTTAAAGCACAATGTGTCATGAGAAAACAGTCTCTGAATCACTTAGATAGGTAAAAGTGTCAAAAAGTTATTCTCACATGACGTGACACATGCCAGATTTTAAAACCAGGGCTCTGTCAGGAAGGCCAATACTGGCTCCGGCAGTAAGGGGTTAACTGAATTATCAGAAAACTAATCAGAAGCTGAAAATGTAACTTTTGATTTTCAACTCCTCCCACAGAGCACAAAAATGTAAAAAAGAAAAAATGCTTCATCCTTAGAGGGGTGTTCCACTATAACTCGCTTAGCGCTGCAGGACGACTTGCGAGCACATCTGCCAAGCTATATTTGTAACTCCCATAATTGGAGGAACAGTTATAACCACCACCTTGCTCATTCTCTGAGACGGTCGGCTCGTAGCTAGCTATAAGCTGACCTGTAGCGCTGAAAAGCAAATGTGAAGCACTTTTATTAAGGATGAAGAATTTTTCTTCTCTTTCGTTTTCCCAGAAGTAGAGCGCGGACAATTATTACAGCTGCATTTCACACATGGTCACATCCTGGACACAACCATGCAGTAAATACTGATAATCACTGCGCCTCCCCCTACAAGAGAGATGAGCCCTCATATAATTGCCTATTTATAATGAGGCCGGTCCTTGATAATTTTTGCACCAAATGTCCACCTTTTTAAGTAACCGTTTACTAGTTGGACAACCCCTTAAAACACCACACTAGGGCCACATGTGGGATATTTCTAAAAATGGCAAATACAAAGGAGTAAACATTTTTCTTCGTTTGAGTTCTGTTCTGCTGTAAACACCTCATGCTTTTCAGTAACAAAAAAAATTTACATTTGTTTGTAAGCAAATATTTATATTTAGTTTTCAAACCTCATCTCCCTATTGCTCAAAAGTGTAAGATGAATCGGCTTCCTAAACGCCCTTTTGAATACTGTGAGTGATGAAGGTTTTTTTAATAGGGTGATTTATGCTGATGTTTAACATACAGTCCTTTGAAAACAACGTCAGACCTCAACTGAATCCTAATTTTAAAAAAAAATTGCAAATATGTTTGGACATTTGGAAAGTTGCTGCTAAACTTATAAGACTCCTACTTAGTGATGAGCGATTTTGTCAACTATCGTTATCGATTCGATAGTCGATATCGGCAATTATCATGCTGATGACCATTAAAGTCTATGGGAGAGGAACAACACCTTCATTCTTACACCCAAACAGGGCTGGAGTAGCTGGAATTAACATCCACAACAGTCAAATGGACACCTTCTACATCTTAGGCAACACAATTAGGCAACAAGAGTCACAGAAAAAAAGTCACACACCGTTCACTGTACCACAGCATGACCCTTAAACCTGCATGACCCACAAATATATTTTTTTCAAATTGTTTTTATTAACATTAATCCTTGACTCATACAAAATGAAAGCAGTAATTACAAATAGTATCATAAAATCTTTCCATTACAAATATTATATCAAAAATACAATGTAATCATTGAGCCAAGGACAATGTTATTTTCTTTTTTTGTTATTACTAGTTTCCAACAAAAAACATAGTAAACATTACACAGTCTTTTATATGTTAAGTTGCAATTTTGTTACAGCTCAATTGCGACTGTGCAGGAACAACATTAAATCAAATCCAATTAACTTCTAAAGCTGCAGTGTGTCTCATCTTCCTTTTTTTTATAACATTAGCTCAGGTGCACGACTCCCCCCTTCCCCGCCAGTGCATACAACGGGAGCATTCGCTCCCGCAGGCCACTATAGTACCCTTTCAGTAACTATAATTTCGCATCATCTACGAGCAGATTCCAGTGAAGCCTATAAGTCTCGCTTAAGAAACACCTTCCATCGGCAAGTCTATTGGATCCGCACCCGCCAGTTGCCTACCCTGGTACCATAAGGTTGGCTCAAAACAGCGCTTTATATTACCCTTAGTATCCGTCGGCAATGTGTTTATATATTCTTCCCACAGCTCAAAAAACTTCCTCACCCTTTTTTCTTTCTGCAAGGCGGCATCTACCCAATCCATGCGCATTAGAAAATCAAGTTTACTTTTAAATAAGTCCAGAGTGGGACCCACGGGCTGAAGCCATACCTGTAAAATAGTTTTGCGTGCTACCACAACATGTAATATCCTTTTTACCCGCCTGGTCATGTCTTGTCCCTCTCGTTTCGCAGTACCGAACAGCGCCCATGAAGAACTAGCAACAAAGGACACATTTAGGGATCGGTGCAAGTACTCTGTTACATGAAGCCAAAACTCCCGTATTAAGGGGCAGTCCCATAGACAATGATATAGGTCCGCTGCTGGCAATCCACATTTGAAGCAGTTGTCGTTTTGGAACCTGCCCATTCGATGCCCCTTAATCGGTGTAAGATAGGCATTGTGCGACACCTTCATAAACATCTCAACGTACCTAGAAGCCGGTAGAAACTTATAAGTGTCAGCTAGTGCCTCTAGTATCGTAGCTGGGAGATGTCAGCGTCTCTTTCCTGCCATCTAGCTAGGCCAAAGCGTGTTCCGTCATAGCCTAGGTCCTCTAAAAGATACTTATAGGCGACCGACAGTTGTGCTCGTCTGGTGGGGGGTTTAAGAACACACGTTCAAAACTCGTGTCCCAGTCTTCATGTTGTAAGTGTCGCTTCACCTCTGAGATATAACTAAATACCTGTAGGTAATTAAAGAATGAAATCGGGGGTATAGGGTAAAGGCTTTGTAATTCTGAGATAGAATATATCTGTTTAGTGTTGGGATGCACTAATTGTTTCACTTGGTGTACGCCTAGTCTGTGCCATAATCTGAAAGTGTTTTGTGCTTTCCCTCCCTGGAATTTGAAGTTATGTATGAGAGATAAAAATGGAGAATAATCCGGGTTCAAATTTGAGTTGCCTAATTTTTCGCCATGCCCTCCATATCGGCATAAGCAACTGATCCTCTTTTGCCGTCTGAGGGAGCTCTCCATAGGGTAAATGCAGGAAATTGATGAGCGAGATGCCGTGCAATCCTTCCTGATCTAGTGAACTATCCGTGAAGACTGCTGTAGATTGCATCCAGTCTGTCAGAAACCGACCTAAGGCCGCCAAGTTATAAAGGCGAATATTGGGAAATCCTAGGCCTCCATGTAGCCGTCGCTGTTGAAGCACTATAAAAGGAATTCGGGCTCTCCTAGAGTTCCATATGAATTGTCTGTATTGCGCATTAATGTGCTTCTCATCCCCCGGCCGCAAATATATCGGAAGCATGTGAAAAATGTACAGGAGGCGAGGGAATTCAACCATTTTAATTAAATTACATCTCCCTGAGAAGGACAGCGGGAGGTCGGCCCAGTTTTTCATAGTTTGCACCAATTCCCCAGAGCATCTGGAAATGTTTGCAGCATATAAATTATTTGGAAGTTTAGTCAGCCATACCCCTAGGTACTTCATAGCCGAGCTGCACCATCTAATCTGATGAGCCCTCGACCAGAGTGGTTCAGCAGGGCCTTTCAAAAGCATACCCTCGCTTTTGTCCACATTGATCATATAACCAGACAGAGATCCAGCTGTCACCATATCAGCCAGAATAGGAGTTAAATTCTGCCTGGGGTTTCTGATCATTAGAAGAAGGTCATTAGCATAAGCTGTGACCTTAAGCTCTCTGCCCGGGGACAAAATGCCTTTGTATAGTGGTGATTGAGTTATATGATAGAGAAGGGGGGTCTATGGACAGATTAAATAACAAGGGTAAGAGCGGGCATCCCTGCTTAGCTCCTCTATAAAGGTCTATAACTGGGGAAAGCTGGTCGTTAATAAGCAAGGTTGTCGTGGCATTGGAGCGCATATGGGCGAGGAAGCCGACGAAAAGGTTCCCAAATCCGTGTCGTGAAAGAGTAGCATCCAGAAATGGCCAGGAGACCTTATCAAAGGCCTTTTCGGCATCCAGGCTATGAAGCATGGATACCGGGTGCGTCTCTGACCGCGCCTGCGCTATGACGGCTATAGCTGTTCTAACATTTTTTGTAGAGTGCCTATTAGCTATAAAACCATTCTGTGCGGGGTGGATTATGGTCGGCAAAAAGGTTTGCATCCTAGCAGCCATAATCTTTGCTAAAACCTTATAGTCCTGATTCAGCAGAGAGATTGGTCTATATGATGTTAGCAAAGTAGGGTCTTTCTTGGGTTTTAACAGTAGTACAGTGCGTGAGTCGTAAAAGGCATCTACCTCTTTAGAATGGAAATAAATGTCATTATATAGTCCTGCCAGTGTGGGAGAGATTTCTGCGTTTAACATTTTATAAAATTCCGCTGGGAAACCGTCCGGCCCCGGGGTTTTCCCATTCGCCAGCCCCCTCACCCCCGCGCGCACCTCTTCTTCTGTGATCTCAGCCTCTAAAAGAGCTCTCTGTTCTTCCGAGATCTCTGGCAAAGACAACTTGTCCAAGAAGGATGTCATCTTTTTAGCGTCATAGGGGTCCGCTCCACACAACGACTCATAGAAATCTACAAATTCTTTCTCAATGTCCCCATGTTCTGTCAAGATAGTCCCTGAGGAGATGGATTTTATTGTCGCAATAGGCGGTCTATTACGCCACGGTTTTGTTGTATTTGCCAGAATCTTGCCCATCCTATTGCCCCAACGATAATATTGATTCCGTTGCCAATAGGTTCAATAGGTTTTGCGCTTCTGTAAAACGTTGTTGGTTTGCGGCCGAGGGATCTACAGAGAACCTATTCCGATGGTGACGTAGACTGGAATGCAATTCCTGAAATTTCTTTTTTTGCGCTTTACGCTTCATAGTAACATAGCTAATAATATGTCCGCGCATAACAGCCTTCGCTGTCGCCCACAGAAGAGGGGTATTTTGCGCATGAACCGCATTATCTTTCAGGAACTGTATCCAGTGCGTCCTGAGAAAGTCCCTAAAATCATCAGACTGATAAAGGTAGGCCGGAAATTTCCAAACTCGCGTCCCTAAGCAGAGGGACGGCCCCCCCATGAATAGTGCGATGGGGGCATGGTCAGATATCGCTATTGGTAATATATCCGCGTCAGTAACACTATGGTATAGGGACGTAGAAATCAGAGCCATGTCTATGCGGGAAAATGACCTATGGACAGAAGAATAGAAGGTGTAAGTTCGTGAAGTTGGATTGACCGCCCTCCAATAGTCAAATACCTCAAGTCTGCTGACCATATCCTCCAGTGGAGAGCCCCTGGTGTTTTCCCCCGTTTGGGGTGTTGACCTGTCAGTTCTGGGGTCAAGTACCGCGTTAAAGTCCCCCATCAGTATAAGGTTAGAGTGCGATTTCGTAATGATAAAATCCGTAAGATGGGCAAAGAACTCTCGTCTCCCTCCACATGGTGCATAGACGTTACATAGTGTATACGTGGTGTTTGCAATACGTACCCTTAGGTATATGAATCTGCCTTCAGGGTCAACAAACTGATCCTCTATAGATTGTATGGTCCCCTTCCTAAAGTATATCGCCACCCCTCTAGATTTTGAGTGGTAATTTGCCAGAATTGGCGCGTCTAACCAGGGGGCCTTAATTGGGATGAATCTATCTTTTTGCCAATGCATTTCTTGTAGGAAAAATACGTCTGCTCTTGTGCGTTTCATGTGTGTCATTACTTGTCTTCGCTTTTCTGGGGTATTTAGTCCTGCCACATTCCAGGATATCAACTTGAGTGGCACTGCCGAAGACCCAGCCCCGCCCTCCACCTTAGGACTACTCATCCTGTGTCCCAGTGTGGAAATTGCAGGAGCGAGCATACCGCAGGCCAAAAAACACGAGAGGCGTCCCAGCGAGCGCCCCCATGTTCCCTACCTAGCGGGGAGGTGAGAGCCACGCACCACCTGTCGAGCCACATCCTCCAATCCTCCCACCCATCTTGCCTGAGACATAGGAGAAGAGACCACACCACAATTAACCAAACCAAAAATTTAGCAAACCCTGTAACCATTCGGCCTCTACGAGACTCAATTTTAGAGACCCAACACGCTTATAACACAAAAAGTTAACTAACTTTTCAAGACCCGCAGCCCCCAGAGTGGGGCGTCCCCCCCTCCACTCTTCTATGTTCTAATTGGCACATAATAAATCAGAACAACATCATATCGTATTCCCCCCCCTCATGTGAACAAGAACCGCATCCAAAGAAGAGATGGCAAAGAGAAGGGTATGGGAAAGGAGGGTGGGAGGAGAAGGGGAAAAAGAGACAAGGGATTGAAACAGTGCAATTATTAATCTTATACAATTCCCCTAAACTAACTTAAGACCTGCAAAATCTCAGGAGAAGCACCAGCTGGTTATCTGGTTATCGTTTACTCTATCCAGGCGCATTGGGAAGGAAGCGTCTCATTGCGTCCTCAGGCCTTTCGTAGATAGATGTTTGTCCATTCTCCAGCACCCTCAGTTTCGCTGGATAGAGCAGCTGGAATCGTATCCCATTCTCATGTAGGTGCTGGCAGACTGGATGAAAGGCCTTGCGTTTTTGTGAGACTTGCAGAGAGAAGTCCTGGAATATTAGAATGCGTTCATTCTCTACCCTCAACTCTCGCGTTTGTCGATACGCTTTAAGAAATTTTGGAATTTGGCGATCACTGGGCGAGGCCTGTTTCGCCGGTCTCCTGCATTGCCCATGCGGTATACCCTTTCTATGAGGAGAGGATCTCTTGGCGTGTCGAGGCCTAATGCGGCGGCCAGGTTTGTCGTCAGGTATGTAGCGAGCGAGTCCACTGGGATGGCTTCTGGTACACCGATAAATCTGAGATTATTGCGACGCGCTCTGTTCTCTAGGTCGTCAATCTTACTTTGCAAACTGTCGATCAAGGACTGTTGCGCAGAAGTTGCCCCGTCGAGCCTGGTGATACCATCTACTACCGTGCCTGTGCGAGATTCCAACTCAACCAATTTTTGTGAGTTGCTAGTTATCTGGGTTAATGCCGCATTGATTGAAGCTTGCATTAAGTCCATCCTCTTGTCTAGAGCAGGAAGCGTAACTCTAGACACCTCCTGCACCATCAACAAAATCTGCGAAGTGGCATCCAGGGGCTCAGCGGTCTCGCAGGAGGAGGAAGACATGGTCTGTGGGACAGCTCTAGCACCTGAAGATGGTGGCGTTTGCGCCATAGTAGCAGAACGTTTCGATTGCGTTTTGTTTGGGCTTGAGTTTTGTAGAGGTTGTTTTGAGATTGTAGTAGCTGGTACTTTATCTGCAGCCGTTTTTTGAGAATGCGTGCGTTTAGGTGTGGCAGAGGGTTGTAGAAATTTGTCCATAATTATGCTACTACTTAGAGCAAGTTAGCAAAGGTCCTAGATCTGCAGCCGAAATCCTCCTGAATCGTCCAGGGCCAATTGTCATATCTGTGAGCAGGCGATTATTATGGACGTAGTATTGCGTATTGGAGCATTGGGGGGTGCCCCTGGGGGTCTCAGCTCTCACACATCAGGCTAGCGGTACATATCAGCAGAAACAAAAAGCCGAGAGAGAGGAGTTGTAATCATTATTAACAGCTGTAGATGGCAGCACTCTTCCATGCAGCAGTTCTTCAGCCGAGGAACACAACTTTTGATGCAGCAATTAATAACCGGGAAATGTCTCCTTCTGGAGTAACGTACCCCCACAGTCCTGATAACTTTCAATTAACTCTATTGTGCCACAGCGGTGGTAGTAAAGCAGGTGGAGGTATAGCAGAGGAGGGCCAGCGCACTCTTCTCTCCCGGGTTGTGCTCAGTGAAGTCTCCCACTAAGGAAGAGCAGCAGATTATGTGCTAGTTGAGGGCGACTATCCTGAGAAAACGCATCCCTTAAGAGGGCACTATATAGGTTATACAATGTACCCAGATGGCAGCGGGTTAGAGGAGGGGGGATGGACCCCTGGCTCTCAGCCTGTAGTGTCCCCAGGCAGTCAACAAGTAAACTACAAGGTTAGCATAAAGTGTCCAGCCAGAGCCCAAAGCCCCCTCTCACCTCCCTCTAGTAGTAAGGCCAGGAGCGTTGCTACTCACAGAGCAGGCTGGGGTCTGCTATGTAGTTCTGGGCAGCAATGCTGGTTTCTGGCGCCTTGCAGGACGCGCGCCGGCTGCCTGTCTCAGAGCTTCCGCACCTCCGGCTACTCACAGCTCCACACTGTGTCTCGCCGGCATTTCCAAGCCTCCGCCGAGTCCCCCAGCTGTGCAGATCGCTCCACTTCTGAGGGCCGTGCAGGTCCCTGCACGGAATGGATCCCGCCTTGCGTCACTGAGCGGCGGCGATAATCCGCGGCACCTTAATGGTCGCGCCCCTCCGTCTTGTCTCTGGCGCTCCCACAGCTGCGATGCCTCACCGCCGCCCGCTACTGTACGCCTGCACTTCGGGGGCCCCACCGAGCCCTCCAGCTACTCGTGTCTCTGCAGCTCCAGACGTGGACTGTCACGTCTGCCTCCGTGCAGCTCCCGGCCGGTAAGTGGGGCGTCCGAGGCACTGCTCACCAGCATGTCAGCAGTCAGCAGCTATATCCAGGCCCTTCTGCGCTTTGCGGTCCGCTGCAGCTCCACTCCGTCGTTCGGGCCGTAGCCGACCTAGAGCAAGGCCGAGAGGCAGTAGTTGTAGTAGGCCACGTCTGGCCAAGATGGTGCCCGGCCCGGCGCGAGCAGGCCCTTCGCGGCACTCTTCACCGCCTCGAACTCCCGGGGTCTCCAGCAAATGGCTCCAGACTCAGGTGCCCCAACGTTTCCAGAGGCCTCCTATGTATGCTGAGGGCCTTAGGAGCCAGGATGGCATGGATGTTAGCCAGATTTTGCTGCTAGGTTCAGGAGCGCTTGTAAAAGGCGGCCATGCGTGATGCCCCGCCCCCGGAAGCCATGACCCACAAATTAAAAAGTGCCAGAAGGCAGTAGTATTTGAACCACCATTTTTGTTGAACTGGAAATTGACTATACCTGTTCTGGGTCACAACATGAGCCCCAAACCTGCATGACCTCCAGATTAAAAAGTGCCGAAAAAAGAGTCTTTGAACCACCATTTTAGTTGAATTGGACATTGACTATACCTGTCCTGTACCACAGCATGACCCGCAAACCTGCATGACCCACAGATTAAAAAGTGCCGGAAGAAAGGGCCATGACGTGGCGGAACCCATCTGTGTCCACCAGACGGAAAGACCACATTTCCAAGGCCAAAAGCCTGGCAATGCCGACATTCAGGCTTTTGGCCTTTGGGATGGTTTGGGTTAAAGTGTTTCTTTTGCTCCCAAACCTGGTATATAGAAGGCTGGCTGCTAGACTGGCCGCTATACGGCGTGCAGCTCAAACGGGTGGAAGGAGAAGGGGTAGGATGGGTCTCTGGTGGTGCTGGTGGTACTCGGGCGATAGTGGAGGCTGATCCTTGCTATTGACTCTGAGAGACATGGGCAGCTGAGGAACGCTTGGTCGTGGCGGAGGAAGAGGAGGCGGAGACAGAGGGTGTGACAGTGGTTGGAAGCCCGGGACCAGTGTGGCCTTTTTTGGCCATGTGTTCCCTCCATTTTAACTCATGTATTCGCTGTGTGTGACTAGACATGTTGGTGGTGGTTAAACACTTAAGATTTGTCCCTCGACTGATGCGTTTATGGCAAAGGCGGCATATGCCATCGCTGGGTGAATCAGAGGCTTGCTCGAAAAAGGCCCAGGCTTGAGAGGGCCTGGACCTTTTCGACGGCGATAAGCGAGGAGCGGTGTTTCCGCTGATCGTGGCTGGTGGAATGATCTCAGTGAACTTGTGCGACCGCCCTCTTCCTCTTTGAGGCAGGACCCGTACTGACACTACCCCATCGTCCTCCTCCTCGTCCAGTGAAAAAGCGCTTGCAAGCAAATTCTGCTGAAACGACCACGTTGGATCCGCAATGTCGTCGTCATCATCACCATCATCATCATCAACACAGGTGACTTCCTCATCCTGACATTCTGGATCCTGGAGCTGCGGGCTACAAGCAACAGGCACTGCAAGGTGTTGCCGACCGCCCCAGGGATTTTCGGCGATTGACCGGCTTCCTTCTCCTCCTCTGCTGGCATCAGCGATTAGGCGTCAAAGCAGACAAAATCATCCTCTTTGGCCTCTTGATCTTTTAACATGCCTTCTGACCCCAACCGCATTTTGTCATCAAAGAGGTCTTCAGAAAATGGATTATCCACAGTGGTGGGTACACGAGTTGACATTTGGGCTGCCTTAGCTTCATGTTGGATGGATGCTGACGATGATGATGAAGACATTTGTGGCCGTGACTGGGAGGGCGAGGAGGTAAGACTGCTGGATGCAGATTGCATTAACCACTGAAGAACAGATTGGCGACGCTGTTCGTTACTGAGATTCACAGGGCACCGACCCATCAATGACAGGCCTGACGGTCCTGCAACCGACGATCCTTTGGCTTGCGTGTTGTTGCCAGCACTGGTAGGAGCATCTTCTCTCATACCTACCTCTCAACTACCTCCATGTCCTACACCCCTCTTTGCTCGCTTACCACCTGCAGTTCGCTCCATGTCCTACACCTCCATGTCCTACACCCCTCTTTGCTCGCTTACCACCTGCAGTTCGCTCCATGTTCAGAAAGATAAAAATGATCTGGAAGAGTTTTTGACAGTCTCTTATTGAAAGATGGCAAATCACAGCTATTCTTAAATCCCTCTAATTTCCAACAGCCAACTAGGATTAGAAACAGAATTGTTTCTATCGAATACCTGTGAAATGAGGACTGGTGGAAGAACTGTAAGACCAAATCAAGTGTTCTTCCTTCATTCCCTGAGATTTACAACTGCCAAGTAGGACTAGCAATTGATAGTTTTCAACAAACTATTGTACAAATGTACGATTAGCGCCAAACTTCGACGCACTGAGTGAAATAGAAGTATTAAAAAGTTATATGGATTAATATAGCAGTCTTTGCACCACTGACTACAGGCGCAATTTACTTTGAAATATGTGTAAGACAATTTGCGTACAACTCAGCTCTTTGCAGCAAACAGGGGCACTAAGTGCTATAGAACTATTTAAATGTTATATGGATTAATATGGCGGCCTTCGCACCACTGGCAATAGACCTAATTTACTATAAAATATGTATAACACAATTTGCGTACAACTGAACTCTTTGCGCCAAACTGAGACGCAGGTACTGCAATAAGTATTTAAATATTACATGGATTAATATGGCAGCCTTCGCAACACTGATTACAAGCGTAATTTACTAGCAAATATGTAGAACAATATTCGTACAACTGAGCTCTTTGCACCAAACAGACGCACGGACTTCAGTAAAACTATTTAAAAGTTATAGGGTTAAGTTAAACTGGTTTTTGGGAACACTGACACGCAGTGATTGCAATAGAACTGAAAACACAGGTACAATTTCAACTACTATCACAGGTCTGCTGGCCAGAAAAGTGGTAGAAAACAATGCTTTTTCAATTGAAGATCACAGAACACACTGAGCTGCAAAATATCTCCCTTCCTTTCAAAAGCCTCTGCTGCAGCCCCGCGGCTACACACACCAGTAGATATCCTTAAAACTTTCTCTAACTAAATAAGAAGTGAAATTCTCTAATCTAACTATTCTAAGCTGTAGGTGGATGGTTACTTGTATTAGAAGTGACTATCAGAGCTGTTAGAACAGCTGTTGGTTTAAACGCAGAGAAACACATCCTGCTGTAAAGTGTGAGAGACAGAGTATGAGCTCAAACAGGAAATGCAGGTGCATAGATAAAACGAGATCAATACACAGCCCACAGCCGACGTCATACACCCAGATCACCCTGCTCTATGCTCTGAGCTGATTGGCTGGCCGCCAAAATTACAGGAAGCGCTGAAAAAGGCGCGATTGTAAACCAGATTCAGATTATGTATAAGATGTTCAAGGAAACTATCGCATCATCAGGAATTTCCGATAAACGTAAAAAGCGTGCCGATTTCAACTTTGTCAACTATGTCATAAAAAAGAAAGGATGTTTATAAAATGTTAACCCCATAAAGTACAGATGTAGCAGAGTTCAGCTTCATCATTCAGTTTTATCTGCTCTTAATTCAAAACAAAAGCCATTGAGAAGCATTGAAAATGGCGAGACCATGTTCAGTGCCATGAAATCATGGTGTGTCATCTGCCAAGTTTAGTTATGCTTTATCTGTAGGCCAACGGTAAAGTTTATTAACCATTTTGCTTGGTATGATTATCTCATTTACAAGCAAAAACCTTATAATGTTTAATAACTTAAAATTTTCACAAAATATAATTTTTTTTCAACAAACTCAGACTGTATCGACCAAAATTTATCAGTACAACGTGTTATGAAAAACCTTCTCAGAATCACATTGATGAACAAAAGCATTACAGAGTTATTCCTACATAAAGTGACCCATATCAGATTTAAAAAATAAGGCGATGTCCTTAAGGCCAAAACTGTCTGCTGCAGTAAAGGGGTTAAATCTTACCCTAGAGATACTCTTTCAGCTTAATGGAGGGGTCTGAGTGATGACTGTATCTTTGTGTGTGTCAGGTTCCTACAAGGTGTCTGGACGTCGCTTTGCATTTCTCCATGGAAGCCTTGAAGTATCCAGAAGAACACAAAAATCTATACAGTGATGTCAAGATGGAGGATCTGTTCCAGGATGTCAAGATGGAGGATCTGTACCCGGAGCATGAGCAGCCGTTCACATCTCCAGGTAATATATATGACTAAATACAAGTCTTATAAAGTGGACCTCCGATTATAAACAAGTTTCTATCAATCAATATTACAAGGAATCTAGGAAAAAAATAAATTATTATAGACAATGCATTTTTTTCCACATATCAGACTCCTTCCCTTCCCCAATCCTACATTCTTTACTTGTCACTCATTCAGTATTTGATTCTAAAGAGTAGAGAGGAGATTTACATTTCGCCTTTACTGTGAGATTAGGTTACATCTCCCCATAGAAGTCTATGTAGAGAGAAAGGGGGATGTAGGAGGAGAAGCTGGAGACACACAGAGATGGTGCTGGCTATATAGTGATTGTATTATCTCACCATAGTGCTGGATTCACAGCTTAGGGCGCATCCCCACGGCAGTGGATAAATACCGGCCGGTTGGCCGGCCGGTATTTGTCCAGTTTTGCGGCCGTCCCCACAGCCACGGGGGGGGAGGCTTTTCTCCGCGATGAGCAGAGAGAAGCCCTCCCCCCTCCCATTGAATTGTTCATATTCCGTCCAGAAACCGGACAGAAGAATGAACATGTTCAATGTTTTGCCGCCGGCGGCAAAACCGTCAGGCGGAAAACCCGTGCAGTGGGGACATAGCCTTACACTGCTCCTTACTGCTGTCTCATATCCTCCAGGCTGCTGCTTCTGCGTGTGTGTAGGCTTTCTTCTAGTCATCTGCTTCTTCATCCTCCTCTCCTCCCCTCTCCATAGACTTCTATCAGCAGCTGTAATCTTATTGCTTAGCTGAGCTCACAGTCAGTCTCCTCTGTGGATTCCCTTAGTGATTTCTAAGTTAGTGAACAGGAAAGGAGTCTGATAAGTGGAGAATGAGGCATTTTTTCTTTAATAAGGTATATTATAAAGTCTTGATTATTAGCAAGTTGTGTTGTAATCGGAGGCTTGATTTATATCTATTTTGATATGAAGGAATTATTTTCATATTTATCATCACAGTATTAAGGTTGAGGATGAGGTGGGAGGATGTTGGTGTTGAGGTAAGAGCGATGTAAGTGGGCACCAGGGGGCGGAATAGAGAGATGAAGTTTTTAAATAATTGTTTATCGTTGTGACACAGAAAAAATGGTAAATAGTCCTGTCTGGCAGGGGCGAGTGCAGCCCTGAAGTTAAAGCGGTTGTCTCGCTACAAAGATTAGCTTTCAAAATGTAGGGAACACTAAATGAAGACATTTCCCAAATATATTGCTTTGTCCATCTTATTTTGTTAAGATGCTACAAGTAATATTATCACCTACCTGGCTGTTTCAGTTCCCTCAGTAACCGACCTGTATACAGCTTTTCCCCTGCTGTTTGTTCTATATGACAGTAGAGGGTGAAGTCATCACACAGGTCAGGGCAGCTCTGTGCTTACAGGCAGTAAAAAGTTTTTATCTAAAGTAAACACCACTAATTATAGACTTTTGTTTGTACATCAGATAAAACCTCCTGTGAGCAGTTTCAAAGAGCTTCCAGCTTCTAAGCCAATTAGCAACTGAAAACACAGAGCTGAATGCAGAATGACTGCACAGTGCTTGTATGGAGGAGTCTGACCAGGAAGTAATGTTACATTATTTCATTCATAGATCTCTGAAACTCTGTAGGGAGACAACCCCTTTAAGGCTTGTATGTATATATGAGAGTCTGTGGGATGGATTTTGACATTTGCCCCGTGTAAGTGTTTTTTGATATTGAAGAAGTTTTAGGGTCTTTGGTTTCTTGTATTATTGTTTGTCATTGAAAATTGTAAACTGTAGGAAAAGATTTGGATCGTATTTACCTTTAGTTCAACTCTGGTTCAATTCTGTTTTTATTCTTCTGCCCAATTTGTATGATCTCACAATGGCTCACACAATTACCACTAATACTTTCATGCACCTCTTTAAAAGGCTTTAAAGCCACTTACATTCTGAAGATGATCCCTTTCTTGGTCTGAAGGGTTCAGAAATGAATGGAGCTAGCAACACATCTCAGTCACTATTATAGGGCAGCAGTGGAGGAGCGGCGTCATCTCAAACTCCATTCAGATTGTTAATAATCATTGCTGTATAAAAAGTGTTCCTCTGTCCTTCAGCCTTCCAGAGACTCAGTGCTTTTTCTGGTGAGCGAGTCATTTAAGCCATATACAGAAGGAGGCCTCTGTCCATAGCCTAATAATAATTTACAAGGAGGCTATATTAGATACCTGTCAGACAAACACTTTTCTGGCCAATGTTTAAGCTAAAATTCCCACCACTGACCACTCGCTGCTGTCTGCCAATAAAGAACTCAAGATGTCTGGGCCCAAGTAAGTAATCACCAGCTCTCTGCACATTATTCATGATAATTATTAAAAAACTAAACCTCTGACAGCAACTCTTCCCTGACCATTACCCATGAACTTCTCACTCGAGTCCAAAACACTACAGCACTATCTCCCCTCAGCCAATGGTGCTCTGACCAAACTCACTGTATGGGGCCCTAAATTATTTCATGGCAGCTCTATGCAGTGTTTTATAGAGGAGCTGTTCTGGATTTGCTGTACACTGTGTGTTACTGAGATCCTGCTTCATATATTTTTTACAAGATCTTTTGGGTTAAAACGAAAATTCAGGCTGAATTACAATTTCCGAATCCCAAATAACCACGATTGAAGCCACTGGTGCTGGATCATAAGACTTCCCAGACATAGAGAATCTTCATAAGAAGTGGTTATTTAGTCATAACACTATGGACAATGTGTTTTGTGTATTGATGGACTTAATCAGGCACCAGTGTATGACTACACAAAACACATTGTTATGTCTAAGTAAACAGATCTTGTTAAGATTCTCTATATCTGTCCACACAGGGGAGAAACAGTAACAAGATCACGGGTACACAGGAGGGCTAGAGCAAGGTCAACACACCCTGTGCACACACAATACTCTGGCCCAGACTGCTGGAAGAAGCTGCCTTATAAAGCAGCCAGTAATGATCAGCAGCACCTGGGCAAGTCCTGAGTAGGGATTAACTGCTTCAGTGCTGGACAGCAGTGAGAGAAGATAGAAAACTCACCCACCGGGATCAATGGGAAAGTCACAGCAGGGAACCATGCAAATCTTAACAGCCCTGACTGCTTCATACATGACCATCCTTCACCTTCCCTCAGAACTGCTGTGTGCTGGAGAGCCAGTAGCGATCAGTGAGGGTTTGAGCCGTACACCACATCACATTACTGATTCACTGGCCTCATTATAATCCTCCTTTGGATATTTACTGGATAAAGTGGTGAAAGGCAGCCTGATACTTCACCCAGTGTAGGTGCTGCCTCAACACAGGAATGTAAAACTGCAAAAAAACAGCCCAGTGGCCAAAAAACCAAATCACTGGTTTCCTTGTTTTTTAAAGGAAAAGGAAGGCCTTGTTCAAGTTGACTTCTTTTTTAAATTTTTTGCCAACCAACTAACTTGTCTTTTTCCTATATTGTTTTATGGTCCCTTTTTGCTGGAATACAATACCATCCTCTCCCCTAATGGTTTATGTCATATTTCTATATTGTGTGTTATGGTATGTCATTTTGCCTTGAAGTCCCAGCTCTGTTTTTAAAGAATTAGCATGTGTTTATATGTTTACGTAAGGCCTTTGACCCTTTTCCTTTCCCCTTTTGTTGTAACCCCACCTTTTTCCCTGTACCTAAAAAGCATGTTTAATCTGTGCACCCCTAAATATTCAAGCCTTTGGTCTGCTGCCCATTTGGTCGCCAGCAGTTTTTTAATTTCCTATTTTTTTAAGTGAATCTTTCAAGTAATTGATAAATTTTTGGGCCGAATTTAAGGCCCAAAAGGGCAGAAGAGGCAAAAACATTCTTTGTAAGAAAAGGGCTTTTTAACCTACAGCTTTAGTCACCATGTTACATTTGCAATCTATCTTGTGCCTTTTTCCCCCTTTCCTACCCCAGTTCTGCCTCCAACAACTCTGTCCAATAAGCCCTCTTCCTTTCCTTTTTCCATGCAGCACCCCCATGCTTTACTTATTTACTTTACCTCCCCCCAAACCATCCTTTTTTCGGGGTGCTGCACAAACATCGTCATATTCCCCCTTAACCATCTGCGACACTTTTCATTCTCCGCTTTTTGCGCAGGTGAATCTTCCCAACCCCGTCCACCTTCCTTTACAGCCCACCCCATTTGCTCCCCCCCATAGAAACCCTGCTAACCGTTTGCTATTGTTGTAGTCTTTTCCCTCCCCTTTTTAAATTCCTCGGGGAAATGCCCGATCCGTTTTAAAAAAAACTCACTGCTGTCCATGCCCTGTTCCTTTCTAACCCCCTCAATCTCCACTCTCCGAAACTTGCTCCGGCAATCAACACCGTGTCCCTTGCCTCTCTCATAGGGTGGCTACACTTCACCCACACCCCCAGACCTGAAAAACGGGCCCGGGTGGAGGAGTGGCAAATTCTTTCTCCCAACTGCCCCCTACCAGGTCATTCCACCTGCACCCTCCCTCACTTTCCCCTCATTTTAATTCCATACCCTCAAACTCTTTCTCCCATTTTCTATAAGAGTCGCGGTTGTGTACAGACCCCCCCCCGGCGCACCCCCGCCAGTTTCTGGATTTTTTGCGCTGGCTTCCTATTTCCTTCTACTAAAATCCCCACTCCCCTTTTTCAGTCCCATTTCCCAACCCTTTCCCCCTTTCCTTTTAATCCCTTCCCCTTTGCTCCCCCCCAAAAAGGGGGGGAACTCCTTTTTGGTCTTCTGTCGCCTCGCGCATTTTTAAATCTAATAAATCTCCTTTTGAACCTCTGATACAACCTTATCTCTTTATTATCAAAAACTTTAGCCCCTTTTCTGGACACACCCACCCCCTCGCCCATTCCGAAATCTCCGCTCTAAAAATACCAGGAAAAAACAGAAAACCCCTACAGTCCCCCCTGCCCCCCCCCTCCTTCAGGTCCCCGAACTGGCTGTTAAAAATTACAATGAAAAGCTCACAACCACCTGGACATTTGACCACTCCCACCGCCCACCCGAGTCAGACCCCCCAGCCATGGCACACACCCAAAAATCGCCATCTGCAGCGATGCTCCAGGTGTGCTGACGGCTGGGGAGAAAGTCAAAAACTTTCCCGCAACTTTTTCTCCCTACAAATTTTTTCTTTTTGGGGTTACCACACTGCCCTTCAAGCGCCCAAAAAAAAATATTTTACTCCCTATCTCCACATTAAAACAAAAACCCAAAAAATCTGTTTGACTCCCTTTCACTCCACCTCGGCCTAAAAAAAACTCAGGGCCCCGGTACTGACCTCTGTGCTGAAGCCTGCCACTCACTTTAAAGACAAAATTTACAGTACCGGAAAACAACAATCCCCAAATAATACCCACCTGTCCCCCCCCCACTCTCTAAAACTGCTCTCACCCTTGACCCACATCAAAGAAGAAGTTCCAGGCTTCTTGTCTCCCGCCCCCCCACATGCCTTTGGGGCCCCCTTCCCTCCCACCCTTTTCAGTCCATTTCTCCGTTCCTCTTACCCCCTACAAACTTTAAACCCCTTCTCTCACTGGGTTTTCCTCCTCCTTTTTAAACATCTGTTTTAATCCCTTACTTAAAAGCCCTCCTTTGGACCCTTCCTGCCGCCCAACTACCGCCAGTCTCTAACCTCCCCTTTTTTCTCCAAACCCTGAACGCTTTTTTTACTCTCGCCAATCCCCTACCCTCTGCTAACTCTCCTTACCCCTCAATCAGGTTTTCCCCTTTTATACCACAGAAAAAGCTTTCTAAAATTTCAAATATCTCCCGACAGCAAAATCTCGGGTAACTACTCATTGCGCTTCTTCTGGATCTTCTGCACATTTGACCTGTTGATAACCACCTCCCCCAACATGCTCGTGCCCTCGGTATCCGGACACCCCCTCTCTTTGGGTTTCTTCCCACCTCTCGACCGCTCATTCTTTTTTCATTTTTTGGGTTCTACCCCCCCTTTCCCCTTCCCGTTGGGGTTCCCCAGGGATCCGTTCTTGGTCCTTCCCTTTTAATCTACAAGGCCCCCCTTGGGCAAACCATCACAATTTGGCTTTCATACCATCTCTATGCTGATGTAAAGCAATATACACCTCCCCCGAGAATCACTCCTGCCCGCTACAAAAACAAGACTGTCTGTCTGCTGTCCTGAATATGTCCTCTCCTTCTTTCTAAATCCAAAAACGGAAATTCGTCATCCCACCATCTACTAACCCCACCCCCCCCTGCTATTTCCTTCTCCGTGTTGGACCACCCAAAAATCCTAGGGGAGCAGGCCCGCTTCTTGGGGTTATACTAGATTCTGTCCCTTTCCCCCCCCAATCCAATCCCTGCCCCCTCCCGCACCGCACTCAAGAAAACTCCAGAAATCCGCCGTTTCTCACTGTGGAACAAATCAAAATCTAATTGTTGCCTTATTCTTTTTCGTCTTGACACAGTAACTCCCCACTTTTGTCTTCCTCTCGTAAAGCACCCGGGTCTTCTTTCCAGGTATATGATGCCTCTACCCGTTCAGTCTCTCACTGGCTGCCTATTCATTCAGAATCAAAATAAACTCACACTTCACCCAAAAGGTCTCCACGCCCCACATCTCCCCTATCTCTGTCTACCCCCCTACCCGGTCTCCCTATGCCTGTCTAAGATTACACACCTCACTCATCCAACCTCCCATGCCTTCTCCAAATTTTTGCACGTATTGCACCAGTTCTCTGGAACGTTACCCCATGTGATCAGGCACACTCGCAACCCTCACAGTTTTAAGTGCGCTCTGAAAACTCATCTTCTTAGACAAGCCTACCACGATCACTAACTGTTATTCCTCCAAATTCTGTCACACATTCGTCACTTCCTGCACTTTGGCACCCACAGGCACTTATCTGTATATAGATGTATGGTTGGGATGGCAGGTTCATCCACTTTTTATGTGTACTACCCTATATTTATATAACATGACTGGTCCATTGTAAACCAAGCACTTGTCACCCTTTGTTTCACCCATACACCCTAATAGATTGTAAGTTCTTGCGAGCAGGGCCCTCACACCTCGTGTCCCATTTGTCAGTAGCTTTTTTATAATGTAATGTCTGGTTTGTCTGTGCTTATTCCCTCTATATTGTAAAGTGCTACGGAATATGTTGGCAATATAGAAATAAAGATTATTATTATTATTAAGGTTATATTTATCACAAATAATATCTGTTTTATCATTGACAGGTGACTGGACCAAGAGCCCAGACAGACATATGAAAGTGTCAGATTTTAAAGCAGGTGATGTTGGTATCACACAAGATGAAGGGCATGCTATTTATCCAGACATACCCTCAGTTCTTACCTCCCAAGATCTGACATCTGATTCTTTTAAGCAGATCCTGTATTCTGATTCACCACAGACTGTTCAGCAAAATAACAATCACAGAAGGGGTATAGAACATCAACAATGTCACACAGAAAAGAAGCCATTTTCATGTGAGGAATGTGGAAAATGTTTTGCTCTGAAATCAAGTCTTGATCTACATGAAAGAACTCACACAGGAGAGAAGCCATTTTCATGTTCAGAATGTGGCAAATGTTTTACTCAGAAATCACGTCTTGTTGAACATGAAAGAACTCACACAGGAGAGAAGCCATTTTCATGTTCAGAACGGGGGCAAATGTTTTACTCAGAAATCACGTCTTGTTGAACATGAAAGAACTCACACAGGAGAGAAACCATTTTCATGTTCAGAATGTGGCAAATGTTTTACTGCGAAATCAAGTCTTGTTACACATGAAAGAACTCACACAGGAGAGAAGCCATTTTCATGTTCAGAATGTGGCAAATGTTTTACTCTGAAATCACATCTTGTTGAACATGAAAGAACTCACACAGGAGAGAAGCCATTTTCATGTTCAGAATGTGGCAAATGTTTTACTCAGAAATCAAATCTTGTTCAACATGAAAGAACTCACACAGGAGAGAAGACCTAAATTGAATACACCACAAAAGAGAAAAAGAACACAAAAAAATCGCAATAATATCACATTTAATACTGAAGCATTAAATCTTGTCTTTTATTCTTTCCCCAAGGAAAACGTGTGGCCAACTTAAAAATCCACAATGCTTCTCTACTTAGAAGCTTTTTGTGCTAGTCATCTCCCCTCATCGGTTTAGATACTCTCTTTACACACATAAAAGAAAAACTTTTTGTGTCACCATCGTGAACTTGCATAAAATGTTTGGAAACCGCTGAGATGCCTACATTATTAGAGGCTCTGATATCTGAAAGATGTCGCCTAATCCTAATTTTTAAAGGAGTTGTACTGCAACCTACATACTGTAAATTGCACAAGTCACATGTGATTAAATAGACGACAAATTTTGTATTGCAATTAATATACGATAAAACATTGAAGCAACATCCATTGCTAGTAGCTATATATTGTTTAGAAACTTTTGCAAAATTACATACTAGACATCTGTTATGGCCACACTTGTAGAACCCCTTTACTGTAAGCCAGTGGTTGGCCTGTGTACAGTTATCTGACAAAAAAAGACTGGGTAATAAAAGTGAGCTCAAAGTGGTGCCTCGTTTAGAAACAAATTGGATATTACCACTAGTTACTATGTCCCCTGATACTCTCGTAAGTTAAGATTCGAAGATGCTTCTTAATAATAGAAACAATTTTTTGAAATTGTGGACTATAATTGGTGGAAAAAAACTCTTTATTACATTGTTCCTGTTATTCTTCTGTTTTATTAATTAAAAGTCTATCTCGTGGTGTAGCAGCCACTTTATGAATGGCACGATTTAAAGACCATTTAGAATAACCCCGAGCACTGTCTACTACAAACCTCCCTACTTCTGGCCTCAAACTGACGTTCTGTAGAACAATGTCTCTTGATTCTAATGATTTCTCCCACTGGGATATTGGAAACAACATGGTATGGATGACATGATGAAGCATGCAACGTGGTATTACGAGCCATCTCTTTCCTAAAGGGGGCAATAACCATATGACCCTCTAATTGGCCCAACAAGGTGACATCAAAATAGTTGATGGAAGTAAAATGCCATATAACGACCATACCATCTGATGTGAGGGGAGAAGGGGCATCTGTCTGAAAACAGTTATCTCTCCTCCCAGGCCGACATATAAATGTTGGCCAAAGAAGGAAAGAATCTGGCACACATGGAGGCACCTTGGCACTGAAGAAAAAAAGACCTGTCGAATAAAAAATAATTGTGCTGTAATAAAAAATTAACACCCAATATGATAAACTCATTAATTGCACTTGAATAACAACTGAATCTATTTAAATGAGAAGAAAGATATTGAATAGCCAAGTCATGTGGAATGGAAGGATAAAGGC
>JAODAL010016764.1:0-79701 GCA_025379985.1 Phyllomedusa bahiana | reverse complement strand
GTTTGCCATTTTCCTGACCTCATGCGCTGCTGTGGCTGCTGCCCTGTCCCTCCACACTGTGTCTTTTGTGCCACTGCCTGATCCATGCTGCTGCCGCCGTGACCTCCGCTCTCAGTCATTGTGCCATTCTGTGGCTTCCTCCTGTTTTGCCACCTCCAGAATGTCATTGTGCCACTGTCTGACCTCATGCTGCTGTGGCTGCCGCCACCTCCACACTCTGTAATGTTGCCACCTGAGCTCTCAGCTTGTTTTTTTCCAGCTTTCTCTGGCATGACTTTATCAGGCAACATTCCCGCTTCAGTTTTTTGGTCAGTTTTGCCCTCTTAAGTGCCCAGGGAATTTTATAGTGAAGCGATTCTAAGAGCGGCGGCAGTCATGTGCGTGTCATACTAAAGTACAACATTGTATGAAGACCAAACCAAGCTCCCTCTGCATATTTAAGCATGGCACAACGTTCTACAGCACCCTGCAGGCTCTGTGCAGCCTGGAAATAGCTGCTTTTTAACGCGATTCGTCCCGAAGTAATTTGGACCGAATTTATTTTTGTCGAAAAATTCTGCGAAGTGACCGAATCGAATTTTTGAGAAATTCGCCCATCTCTAATGGTAACCTTCCATACATCTTGATCTAAATAATATAGGACTCCTAACGGAGATGGCTGTTATGGTCGCCATACAGGTTGTTACATAGCTTGCCACAGACTCTGAATGACACATGAAATGCATTATTATGCACTATTCTAACTTATGCTAAAGGTTATGCAAAACTGCAGTTCCCCTACTTCCCACCCTGCAACAGCAGATCCTAGGATTCTTAGAGGCCTACATTGCAATCAAGAAATTAGTTTGTTTGTTTGTTTGTTAGTTTTGATGGTGTCTGCTGTAAATCCGGAGCCTGAGGGATCTGTCTGAAGACTTAGGGCCAAATGTATGAAAACTGTCTAGGTCTAAAACTCACTTTGCTGGCCATAGCAACCAATCAGTCTCAACCCGTCTCATTTTTCCAGTGCACTATATGAAATAAAAGGGGAGCTCTGATTGGTTGCTATGGCCAGAAAAGTGAGTTTTAGACTTAGATAGTTTTCATATATGTGGTCCTTACTCTATATTAGAAGTAATAAGGATCTTACTTTTTAGATTTTATCCTGTCTGGTCTTGTTGTTTATCTCTTCTGAAATACATGCTAACTGGGGATTTAGTTGTAGGACATACAATTGCACACATACATTTCACGGACATTTAGAATACATATACCATATAGGCAACCTTTTATGCACTTCTATGAAGAGGGGGAAACCTGTCCTGGTTATACACGCTCCCTCTGTAGAGGAACTACATTGTCAAAAATTAGGGGAAAATTGGCCTGATAGTGATATAAAGGTGGGGAAAACAAACAACAGGACCTTAGTTCCTGGGTGGTGAAAATTGGCAACATAATAGGAGGTCCAGCTTGAGCTTAACTATGAACATCCTTTCTCTTATATATGCCATCGCTAAAAGAATCTTTATACTTTCCACTAGAAACAGCTGTTGACATGTTTTACTAGATAACCTGACTGGCACCATAAATATCAATACCCTATAACCTTACGTCAGACTTTAGTTCTAGAGGTAATATTTGTACTGTCTAATCATTAGGTTGGACACTTGTTGATAAATATTCTTCAAATGGTATTGTGTCTCACATTTTACTGTGTTTAAATTCTTTATCTTTATCACAACATCACAAGTTTCTAATACAAAACAAAAAGCACAAATAGATCTAAAATGCATTCATCTGCTTTTATGGCAATGCTACCTGGTTACTGACAAATCTTTGCAAACTGTAATAATAAACAGAAAAGATTAGGATTACAGCCTTTTATCTCCATTGTCAAACTGCATTTGGGATAAGAGTCAAGACAAACTATAGCCTGTACTCACATTTGCAGTTGTTCGGTAAACCAATTGTTTAAAAAGGAAGTTCTTGGTCATCCTTATTTTTTTTGGATGGCTACAGGCATGACTGTGTTTGCTCATAGCTTGCCGAGGGCAATACATCTCTTTCCTCCTCAGCTCAGCTACCAGCAAGTGTAATGTGGAACACAAACAAAAATTTATATTGTTATTTAAAGAAAGTGTGCCAAAAATGGAGCTGCGACATTAACTGACATGGCATGACACCGAATACATTGTACTCATGTATCCCTGCTGTCTTTTTAGTGCATTCGCAAGAAGTGAACATATGGATCATCACTTAGACAAACCTGCCAGCTGCGTTAAGAAATAACAAAAAGGACGTTCACCTTAGCCTCACTGTTATAGGGTGTCACCTTTTAATACCCCTATGTGAAGGTGACAATATAGGTGGGGCTATTCACTTACAATATCTCATGTTCTCTTGACGTCCTGAATAAAGGACCTCTTGTACACTGAAAGCACTGTAAACCTTCTATATATTGTAATGAACACAATGAAAGGTAATATATCTTGAGGCATATGCTGTACAAAAACATTTCCTGAAAACAAATTCAGCAGTGACTATACATCACTGAATTGTTCTTTTCTGTCTAGTTTAGACACTTTTTACTTACATTTTATGGAAAGTTGTATTCCAACAACAGGTATTCTCATTCTTATTCTTGATAGTCCTAGAGGTCAGGACACTGCTTCTGCTGGCTTGCACTTTTTCCATAGTACATTGTGGTACCACCTCTTCCTCAGGTAAATGATGCACATACACGTGTTTAGACAAAATGTACAATAAAACATGGTCTATTAATCCAGGCCAGCTTTTTAGCCTCAGTGTAGGCATGTTTGCTGATTCACATGGGTTAGCATGGGCCCGCTGATTGGTTTGTGGCTGTTCAGCTTTATAGGTAGAAAGATGTGATGCACTGTGTGTTCTGACACCTTCTTGTCATAGCCAAAAGTGAGGTTTGTTTTTTTTAGCAATTTGTGCAACAGTGTTTTTTTTTCTTTAATTAAACCAGACAGGCTGGCCCTTGTTGTCCACGTACATCATTGAGCTATGGCCACCCACAAACCTGTTGCTGTTTCAATAGTTGTCCTTCCTTGGACTGCCTTTAGTAGGTACAAATCACTCAATATAAGAAAAACTCCATAACACCTGCTACTTTGGAGATACTTTCAACAAGTTACCTAACCATCAACACACAGAAGTCTATAGGACATAATGCATCGGATGCCATATTATGATAGTATTCTTGACAAGCATTGCTTACAGTAGAGAATATCTCAATAATGTGATGCTACTTATGTGCACTATAGGTTGCCCACAAAGTACCTATGCCTCAGTAGTACAGATCCCCTCGGTACTGGATGTGTGCACACTGCCCTATGCTGTTAATAAGGTCCATGGTGGACACGATAACTGACCTGGTAGAAAAATATGAGGAACTAACAGCTAGTTGATGCTATAATGGAGAGAATATACATAGTTTTCACAACAATAGTCCTTGATTTCTAACAGATCCAGAATGTAACTTCATCAGAACTTTATGGGAAGAATGCACAAAGATTCTTCAGGAGAGAAATATTATTGAAATTAATTTTTTTTTAGTTAAGCTATGTTCACACGGCTATAATTGGAGTGCATTTCGTGGCGTATTTCGCGGCATACTGCGCTCAAATACAAGTGAAATGCGCCTCAGTCATAACGGTAATCCACAGTTCTCATAGAGAACTATGAATTACGTCTCCTCTCCCCGGGTGTACAATACGCCACACGAGGAGATAAGTGACATGTCATTTATTCACGGCGCTTACGCACTGCGAGTAATGCATGTCTATGGGGCTGGTGGGGTGCCGACCCTCCCGCATTGTAGGTATACGCACCAATCGGCGTGAGCTCCCGAACACCCACCGTAATTGCGGGGTGTACTGTATGCCCTGCAATTAGCCGCGTGAACATAGCCTTAATGTATCTGCGGTCACTATATCTATAAACATATTCCAATAAGTTAAAATCTATGACTGTTTTAGGGCTCATCCTGTACCACACTGTTTTCATTTTTGATTATTTTTATTAGGATCTCTTTGCCAAAAACTCAATAAAACATTTATTTTTCACAAAAATATGTGCATTCTGTTTAAATATCATGACCAAAAAAAACAGTTACCGTATTTGGTATCTCCATAACTATCACAAACCAAATATTAAACATTATTTCCTATATTATTATACATAATTATTAATCTGTGTGATCTGGATTAAAATAAGTAAATAAGATTATGGGGCATATGCAGGCTCAGACTGGTCCGGACCTCTATCCCATGATGAAGCCAGTTTGCTGGTGAAACATGTTGGGGAGGTCAAGCATGACATTTGAATTTGTGATTTTCTACCTCTTTTCACTGTGTTACCAGCTGAAGAGGGTTTTAAAAGGAAACCTTATATGCTTCATGCCCATCAGATTAGGGACCAGGGCTGGGACGATGGGTAGACGATCGCCTAGGGCGCTTACCTCTGCCTGTCACTAAGGGACGCAGGCAGGGGCCCCGAACCTTGCCGGGCTCCAGGCCGCTGCCATGGGCCTGGAGCGATGGCGGTCTCTTTAACTGTATGTGCGTCCGCTGTACGCACATAAAGTTGAGGGCTTCTGCGGAGCAGAGAGCAAGTGCTTCCTGCTCTGCAGACAGTGTTGGACACAGCAGGGCTCGTCGGGTACTCATAGCTCTGAGGACCCGCCGCAGCCCTGTGCCGCTAAGCTGGGCAGCGTCATGATGAAGTGAGCTTATCGCGACACTGCCATCTCCTGGGCCGCACAGCCATCATAGGCTGTGCACCCGAGGAGATTCCGGAGGAGCGTCCCGGCGCTGGCGACGCGATGACATCATCATGCCTCCGGTGTCTGCCTGAAGAGGAGCGCACGGCCGGGAAGCAGGTAAGGGGAGTATTAATGTTGTTATTTTAACCTGCCTGAGTGCCCCTATATACCTGCTTGAGTGGTCCTATATCTATATGCCTGCCTGAGTGCTCCTATATCTATTTGCCTGCCTGAGTGCCCCTATATACCTGCCTGGTGCCCCTATATCTATATGCCTGCCTGAATGCCCCTATATATCTGCCTGAGTGCCCCTATATACCTGCCTGATTGCCCCTATATCTATATGCCTGCCTGAGTGCCCCTGTATACCTGCCTGAGTGCCTATATATATATATATATATATATATATATATATATATACACCTGCCTGGGTGCCCTTTATATACCTGCCTGTGCCCCTATATCTATATACTTGCCTGTGTGCCCCTATATGCCTCTACATCTACATACCTGCTTGAGTGCCACTATATACCTGCCTGATAGTGCTCCTTTATCTATATACCGGCCTGAGTGCCCCTATATACCTGCCTGAGTGCCTCTATATCTATATACCTGCCTGAGTGCCACTATATACCTGCCTGAGAGTGCTCCTATATCTATATACCTGCCTGAGGGACCTTATATCTATATACCTGCCTGAGTGACCCTGTATACCTGCCTGAGAGTGACCTTATATCAATATACCTGCCTGAGTGATCCTATATTTATATATCTGCTTGTCTAAGGGTACAATATATATATACCTGCCTAACTGAGAGGGCATATCTATATACCTGCCTAACTGATGGGGACCTATATATACAGCTGCCTAATTGAGGGGACATATATACCTGTCTAACTGCAGGTACCTGTATAGCTTCCTATCTGAGGGGACATATATACCTGTCTAACTGAGGGGACTTATATACCTATAAGTAAATAGTTGCTGGAAATGTGAGGATTCTAAGATATTTGTGTCCAATTCTGCTGGGAAATGTTTTGGCTGGTATAAATCAGCTTGATGGTGTGAACGGGATGGAGAATAAAAGCGAAAGTGAGCGACTCCGATCCTGTAAGTCACTAAATACAACTAGTATCTACCACTATATAATCACTGTATGGAAGTAATATACAGACTGCAGAGCATCTACATACAACTAGTATCTACCACTATATGGTCACTGTATGGCGGTGGTATATGTAATCAGAGGCTGTGTACAGCTGATAGTCACATGTGTTTGTCGCGTTTGGTCAGGGTCTGGCAGGATTATTTGATCCTTAAGTAGTAATAGTTTGGGGTCTTGGTTTTGTAGGAGTGTTTTTTAGTAACAATCATTCGTCTAGTATATCTGTATCGGTGTATTATTGGTGACTGCTATGTATAAGGTATTACACTGTCATGTGTAGGTGAGCACTTTTGAAAAAGCAAATTTGTCATCACTGATTTTCATTGTACAGTGACTGCTGAGATGATGGCCGGAATCTATGTAGAAAATGCAGAAAATTAGTGACAGGAACAGAAGATTTTTCTATATAACAATACACGCTGCAGTTCACAATGTGGCGTGAAAAATTCCATGTGAACCCAGCCCTACTGAGCAAAAAGTAACACAGAGGGCCTAGGCCCCGGATGTTTTAGGAATTTAGCAGGTATGACTGGTAAGAAGTTACTAAGTGGGAGAGAGTAACTGGTGCAGGGGGGAGAGAGTAATTGGTGCAGGGGGGAGTAACTGGAACTTATGTAGGGGCGAGAGGAATTAGTGTGGGGGGTGCAATTATTTTGGGAGCGGGGGGGGCGCCATTGGCTGTACTTGTCTAGGGCACCAAAATGCCTTGTCCCGGCCCTGTTAGGGACGACTGCCCAAGTAAGATGTTTTGGATTCTTTTTTGCAGTTAACAAATCACTGTATATATAAGGTTTCCCTGCTGATATAATAGGTGGTGTTCCACCAGATTTGAAAATAGAAAAGGAGTTATTCTTTAAGAATTAGAAAGGGATTAAGTTATGAAACAAATTGAGAGGTTAGAAATCAGGTTTTTAAAAAGTGTGTATAGAGGTTAAAGGGGTTGTCTCGCTACAAAGAATAGCTTTCAAATTGTAGGGAACACAAAACAAAGACATTTTCCAAATATATTGCTTTGTCCCTCTGTTTTCCCTAAGGAGATACAAGTGAATTTATGACCTCCCTGGCTATTTCAGTTCCCTCAGTAACTGACCTGTAAACAATTCTCCCCCTGCTGTTTGTTCAATGAGATAACAGTGAGTGACATCATCACACAGGTCACTGCAGTGTCCTGTGCTGCTCAGCAGTAAAAATCTTGATTTATGTAAAATAAACAGAACTGTAATTAGGGCTTTTGTTTTGGGATCAGATAAGAAGTCCTGTTAGTAGTTTGAGAAGCTAATCTGATCTAATTAGCATCTGAAAGCACAGCACAGCAAGGAGCTGTACAAGCATGGAGCTTATGCAAATGAGTCAGTCTGAACCAGGAAGTGACAGAATATTTCATTCATGCATTCTCTGAAACTCTGAAGGGAGACAACTCCTTTAAGTGTTGTACATAATAAAAGTTAAGTTTTAGTGCTTTATAGGTTGAGAACTGATAGAGTTTAAGTTTGCCTATGGCAAAGTAGTAAAAATAGTTATTTAAAGTCAACTAATACCAAAAATACAACTTCTCCCGCATAAAACAAGTCCTCATACAACTGCGTCACTTAAAAGATGAAAAAAGTTACACTACAAAATTTAGCTGCGTCATTAAGTACTTCAGGTGTTTGGCTTAAGGGGTTAAAGACTGTAGTGCTACAATACTACTAATTAAGAACTGTAATTTACTATGATTTTATTTACATGCTGTCACATTATATGTGTAATGAAAGCCTGCAATGTCAGTTCAGGTAACTTTGAAGTTTCACATTCTACATAGCAAAATGAGCTAAGTACTGAATACAAAAAACGCAATTTTAGGATTACTTGGGTACCACTTTATATAGGATGAAATGCAAAATTTCTAGTCTAAAAAAGGGATTCAAACTTATCGGCTCTCATTTATCCAAAGTGGCATTATGCTAGCCAATTGCTAAGTTAGTAACATATTTTGTGAGAAATCTCAGAGTGCATTCTTTGATAAATCCATTGCACCATGCATCACTGCCACCAACCTTCACGCAGGCTCAAAATAAAGTGCACATTTTCTATTCCAGAATACATATGGAGTCGAGATGTGACTTTTTTCTTATTTGTTAATTGAAATAGTTACATTTCATAAAAGCAGTTAGAAACACCTTCTTTTCATCCCATTTTTACCAGACAGATGTACGGTTAATGGTGCACATGGTTCTAAATTCTAGCACAAAGAGTTCAAAAATATGCTGCAAAGCAGAAAAAAAGTGCAAACATGTTGATGAATGTGATTTCAGAGTTGAGAAGTAATTACCATACTGAGCTGATAAATACTCATGATACATAGTAATACATAACTGTATTTGTCTTTTATTACTGTCTATAGATGTTATGAAGGTTACAACTCTTTGTATGGTTTTTGTATGGTTTGCCAGTTTGGTACAATGTAAAACAAAAGTTATCACAGAAAAATAGGACATTATTGTCTTAAAACACAGACACATACATGGTCTCGCTCACAGCAAATGGCTGGACAAAAAACATTCCTAGTAGGATGCCTTCTACGGGGAAAGGATTTGTCCTATCCAATGTACTTGGAGTAGGTATTTGGTTGTCATGTTGGCAAAAATAGGCTTCCGATGTAGCCTGGAAGAAGACACAGGGGGATTTTTTTTTAGAAATGTAGGGCTCCATAAAGCAAACAAAAGCCTGAAATTACTTTTTAAGAATATACAATGATATTGTTTCTACTAATACAATACTAATGCAATACAAGAATTTCTACAAATCTTAAAATAGCTCAAAACTTGAAAGTAATTATGGAATGTATACTTACAGTATCTCTAAAAAGTAAGTACACCCCTCACATTTTTGTAAATGCTATATTATATCTTTTCATGAGACAACACTAAAGATATGACACTTTAATACAACGTAAAGTAGTCAGTGTACAGTTTGTTTAACAGTGTAAATTTGGTGTGTCCTTAAAACAACTCAACACATCAATGTCTAAATCGCTGGCAACAAAAGTGAGTACACCCCTCAATTTGCCATTTTCCCTTCACGGTGTCATGTGACTCATTTATGTTACAAGGTCTCAGGTGTGAATGGGGAGCAGGTGTATTAAATTTGGTGTTATTGCTCTCACACTATCTCCTATTGGTCACTGGATCATCAACATGGCACCTCATGGCAAAGAACTGTCTGAGGATCTGAAGTAAAGAATTGTTGCTTTACAAAAAGATGACCTGGGCTATAAGAAGATTACTTAAGACTAATGAACTCCATGCCCAAGAGAGTTAAGGCAGTGCTGGAAAATAATGGTTACCACATAGAATATTGACAGTTTGGACACAGTTTGTGCATTTTCAGTTAGGGGTGTATGCAGAACCATCTTAACAGCATTATGGGCCCTCGGGCATAGCACTGCAGTGGGACCCTGCCCAAATCCATAGTATTGCATCAGGTTATACCTCTTGCCATGCCCAACATGACTGCACCTGAGGCCATGCCTTTAACCACCCCTGAAGGCTTCCTTCTCTACCATGGATTTTAACTGTTTGCACAAACCCCAGGGTCCAGGGCATGTGCCCTAGATTCCTTGGACATACATTCACCACCTGGGGCCCCTAGGCTTGTGGGAGTGGGACCCGTGGGCAACTGCCTAGTGTGCCCAATGGATAAGATGGCTCTGGGTGTTCTCACTTTTGCTGCCAGTGGTTTAGACACTGATGGCTGTGTGTTGAGATAGTCTGAGAGTTCACCAAATTTACACTGTTATACTAGCTGTTCTCTGACTAATTTACATTGTAACATTGTGTCATATCTTCAGTGTTGTCCCATGATAAGATATAATTATGAGGGGTTTAGTCACTTTTGTGAGATACTGTACTGTTTATATACAAACCATCATATAAATCCGTTATTATCTCTTGAAATGCTCACCATATAGGTATTTTAATAATAAATATAATAGTACAGAACTGTGTGCTTTTTGCAGAAAATAAGGAGCTGAAGATTAAATAAATAAATCAGGTCACTTTCAGCAACTGGATCAGTTTCTTTCCATGTGATGGATTCAATTTAAGCCCAGGTGTTGTTATTTTACAGCTGGTGGATTTCAGCCTTTGCAAGCTGAAAAGCAGAGAAAAAAAGGAAATTATAAGGGCAAGTTTTAAAGGTAAAGGCCACCTTTGGTGGAACAAAAATCTGTTTAACTAATGGTTATATACACACAGGTGCAAAACAAAGGCTTTGCACATGGCTTTCAGACACTTAGACCCAAGTCTTAAAATGTCAATCTGAAGCTATAATGATTCAAGGTGGAGGTTTACCAGCAGAAACTACTAGTGCGGATTACCTAATAAAATCAGTAAGAGCTCATGGCATATATCATCATTCACTGAAACCTGAACAACAATAATAGTAACAAAATCAAACATCTGAAAATATCAAACAAAGATAGCACCTTGCACAACAAACATCTCAAAGACAAATATAAAAGCATCAGAGTACTACAATCAAACAAAGTAGGTTGTCCTTTGAGGTCTTCAAAGACTATTAAATAATGATATCCATGAATGGAATGGTAAGTCATGCTTGAAGTAACAGAGAATGACACGGTATCTAAGACAAAAGCCAGGAGTCATCAAAGTGTAATCTCGTGCAATGTGGAGCAGCCTACAAATAAATCGTGTAACATTAGCATGTGTGCTCAAAGTCATTCATGCTGCTGCATGAGGACTCAGGTACTCAAGCATATAAAAGTGTATTATGAATTTCTCTAAAAATGTACCATAAAACCAAACTTTGTTGTCTTAGTTTTGTAGTTAGTTACACACGCCAGTTTTGTCAACAGATGCTATTGTTTTCAGAAATAGCTACAGATATTTGGAAATGTATGAGCTTTGGTCTAATCTGGTGGTCGCCCAGTTTCATTATAAAAGAGAGTTGGGCATATCAGTTTTTATTTTTTTAAACTGACTCTGATTTTATGAATTTCATTTGATCTATTTCATGTTACAGATATAATACCCACATCTTTTACAGCACAGTCATATGAAAATAACCACTAACATTAGGAATCCCAAGGGTGGTAACAATCTAATTTCCCTTTCTCAATCACATATGCATGATCTAAAGCTAATTTAACAGGAAGCTATATAAGTTCATAGGAATTTGTAATTTATAATGTATGTAATTTTCTTCTCCTATAACAGTAGCAGCACTGGAGCAATAAAAAAGGAAGTGTTATGTACACTCTCATCTCTTTCTCCACATACAGTACCAACAGGTACTTGCCACTTGGCATCTGAGGGTGGATGCCTAGGGCAGGAGTGCTTTAGAGCAGGCATCCTCAAACTGCAGCCCTCCAGCTGTTGGGAAACTACAACTCCCATCATGCATTTATATAATCTATAACAGTGGGAATGATGGGAGTTGTAGTTTCCCAACAGCTGGAATGCCGCAGTTTGAGGATGCCTGCTTTAGAGGGTAGCACTTGCACTGCTATTTACCATCTCATTGATTTGTTTTAAACATGTAGGCAAATATAAATAAAGATAATTAGCAAATATGTTACTGTTCCAATTTTGCTTGATTTCTGAGTTAGACCCGTTCTTATCTCCTATTTAACCTATTTAACATAAATGGACACCTATGGATTGAATCTTTTATCGCTCAATTACTTCCTAAATGTCATCTACCTCTGCCTACTCATTGTCCCAGCCCTGTACACAAGGCAGTTTGAAAGAGGAAAACCATTTACACTGTGTACAAGTGTAAAAAAAAAATTGAAAAAAAAATACCCATGACAAACTGTATTCTTCTTAGCACATAGAACTCACATCCAGTATGTATTACTGTTAGGAAAATCCAAGGGCAGACTGAAAACAGAATATCAGGGGCCACATGTATGAAAACTGTCTAGGTCTAAAACTCACTTGGCTTCCCATAACAACCAGAGTGCCCTTTTAATTTCATCTAGTGCTGTTGGGAAACTGCAACTCCCATCATGCATTTATATAATCTATAACAGCGGGAATGATGGGAGTTGTAGTTTCCCAACAGCTGGAAGGCAGCAGTTTGAGGATGCCTACTTTAGAGGGTAGCACTTGCATTGCTATTTACCATCTCATTGATTTGTTTTAAACATGTAGGCAAAGATAAATAAAGATAATTAGCAAATATATTACTGTTGGAGTTTTGCTTGACTTCTGAGTTAGACCAGTTCTTATCTCCTGCTTGTTTACATAAGGTTCACAAGGTTACTATAGACCACCTCTCTCTGCTCTAGCAGTGGCCAGGCTGTTGACCTCATTGCTGCTTAGTCTCTGATCTCATCTTTCTGCTGAAAAAAATGACTAGGAAGAAGCTTTGTGCCATCCTTTCAGGTCTATGCAGCACATAGCTATGTATTTACATTCAAAGAAAACTGAGTATCTCAGCATCTAACAGTGTGGCTTGGCATAATGTACATTTCTTCTTGTAGAAAAATATACCTTTGCTAGACAGACCTTCTGCTTAAACAGTGTTATTTTGTTTTAAAACCTCCCCAGTACCAATGTCCCCTCAAACAGGCTCAGCTAGGAATAAGAGCTAGCAGAGCTGAAATGTCAGTCAGTGCTGTAGAACTGCCCACAGTATGCACAAAAATTCAGAGCCTGAAGCCACGGGAGAAGAACTGTGTGTATTTTTTTGTACAGCTGTTTGTGTCTCTCACTTCCTTTCTATCACTGACACTTTGGGAGGGTCACTTCAGTAGCAGAAACAGTTCCTGCAGCAATATAACTGTACTCTGACTGCACCTGCAGAACACAACACCCCTCTAAGCACCCATGCTGCTGCAGGCTTCCAAACACACAGTAATGTACTGAACATTTGCTTTTCCAGTTTTGCATAGAGTACTGTATGCAGAATAAATTGCATTGGCCAGGCTGCACAGAAGTGTGTTCTGAGAAGTGGCAGCAACTATTAGCTTAAAGTACCCCACCCCTTGTTCCGGAAGCTTCTGAATATAAAAAGCAAAGGGCAGCTATAACCACAAAAAAAACTTGTTCACCCTCTTAAGGGACACATTTTGCCAATGGCTTCATGATTTTGTATGTAAAACTCCAGTAATACCTAACATCCTTGAGCCACTTGGCTGCCACATACAGTCTTTTTTGTCTGTATATACTAGTCACAATGTGGAAAAGTACCTTTAAAGAGATGTTCCCACCATAGACTTTGAAGGCATATTGATAGAATAATTTCATTTTTTATATAAACAACATCGTTCTTGACTATAATGTGTGTTTAGTATTGCAGCTTACTCCTATTTACTTGTATAAGGACTTGCTACAACATTAGCCGTGGCCCATGGCCGATCTTGGCACTGTTTGTGGGAAAAATACAAACCTATTTTTCTAATCCTAAACTGCTCTTTAAATGCTGGTTTCATAGAGGTAAACACTGGATACAATACTAACAAACTCTCAGTTGCAAGAAATATGAAATCTATGTGTTTAAGCTTAATTTACATAAAATAAGAATACATATATAACTTAAATGGACACCTATGGATTGAATCTTTTATTGTTCAGTTACTTCCTAAATGTTGTCTGCCTCTGCCTACTCATCGCCCCAGCCCTGTACACAAGGCAGTTTGCAAGAGGAAAACCTTTTACACTGTGTACAAGTGTAAAAAAATATATATATATACCCATGACAAACTGTATTCTTCTAAGCACATAGAACTCACATCCAGTATGTATTAGTAAAATCCAAGGGCAGACTGAAAACAGAATATCAGGGGCCACATGTATGAAAACTGTCTAGGTCTAAAACTCACTTTGTTGCCCATAAGAACCAGAGTTTTTTTGCTCTGGTAAAATAAGAGGGGCACCCTGATTTATTGCTATGGGCAACAAAGTGAGTTTTAGACCTAGAAATTTTTTCATAAGGGCCGCGGTTCGAAAGTTGAAAAAAAAGGGGGAAGATAAAAATTTAGTGCATCTTATTTCTTAGGTAAACCCTTAAAATTATAAAAAAAAAAATTTCTCCATGTTAAAGCTTTTCTTTTCCCCTCTTTGTTCCATGTATTCTTTGTGTTTACGTACCTGAAAATCCCAAAAAACATCTTTCTTTTTTCATCTTTATTGATGGGCGTTTTTTGAAGACAACATTATTGCATCCATAAAATCCAGTTGTAATCTTTGGAGGTGGTTATCTAAGTATGTCAGTACAACAACAGTCCAAAATATAGACTAAGGGGACAGCCAGCATAACTTAGTTTATTTAAAAAATCATCATTTGGGCGCAGATTATCAAAAGGAGTTTTCCCTAAAGCCAGCCCGCAAGTGTAAAATCTGTGTTTGTTTTAAAAATCTTTCCCTTTTTTTTAAAAACCCACAATCCTTGCAACATTTTTAATGCAAAATTTGCTTTGGCTGTACATATTGTATGACACTGAGGATATCAGTTTCCCATATTCTTCCTTGAATGAACTTTGAAACAGTCCTTTCAGATATTCACTACTTGTTATCAACAATTAAGAAAACATTATTTTCATTTTTTTCCTTTTAAACCCCACCCAATTTTCCTAGGTAAACTGTGCATTTGATTTTCCCAGGGTTATGTAAAAATGCTTTGCCACTCAGCCTTCACATAACCCGGGGATAGCAAATCGCCCCCACCGCCCTGCGCGGTGCACCCAGCGTTTTGAAGTAAGCCCCAAGCTTACCCCTGAAAATCGGCCCTTAGCTCCCCTTGAAGGCAGGGCGCAATGCAAGGGCTTCATGGGTGGCCGGGCTCCCTGTACTGGGCCCCCAAAAACCCTTTTTCGCTAGGCTTGGGGCCCATAGCAAAACCCCGGGAGCTGGCACCCTAAATTAGCCTAAGGGGGCCCCTCCCCTACCCTAATTTCCCCCTCATGGACCCTAAGGGGTTTAAATTTACGTTTTAAAAAAGCCCTATACTTACCCTAAGGGGCCCCTTTTCCCTATCCTAAATCCCCCCTCACTACTTACCCAAAATGGCCCCAAACGGGCCAAAGTGACCCTTTAAAATAGCCCTAAGTGGCCCCCCACTCCCCAAAAGGGGCCCTAACTACTCTAAATGGCCCTCACAACCCCCCCTTTAGTGACCCTAAACTGGGCCTAAGGGGCCCCTAACAAACCCTAGTGGCCCTAATACCCCAAAAAGGCCTCACTACATGCCCAAAGTGGCCCTCACTAGCCTAAGTGGCCCTAACTCCCCTAAGGGGTCCTAACAAACCCTAAGTAGCCCCCCATTTACTTCCCCTTTAAGTGGCCCTAATTAGTTAATTTTAATTTTCTAACAAAGCCTAAGGGGGCCCTAACTAACCTAAGGGCCCTCACTACCAGAATTTTGGGCCCTTAACTACCCAAAAATACCCCTTTACTATTTACCCTAAGGGGCCCAAAAAGCCCTCACTACCCTAAAGGCCCCCTCACATTTAAAACCCTAAGGGGCCCAAAATACCCTAAGGGGGCCCTCGCTCCATTCCCCTTATTGGCCCTAAACTATTAAACCCTAAGGGGCCCCTAACAAACCCTAAGTGGCCCCCCAACTTCCCCTTTAAAGTGACCCTACAACCTTCCCAAAAGTGGCCCTCCCCGCCTGTCCTAAGTGGCCCTCACTGCTTGCACTAAATGGCCCTCACCGCTTGCCCACTTACTAAAAGGGGGCCCCAAAATTACTGAAGGGGGATTTTTACCTACTTAATAGGAAGATTCTTCCACTTATCAAATTTTTTAAGGTCTAACCTATCTAAAAAAAGGGTGTCTTCCTATTCGTCAAATTTTAATCGGGGGGGTTCTACTACAGGGAGTGTTTTCCCTCCCTACTGGGGGCACAAATTATTTCTCTATATTTGGGGTTGGGGGAAACTTTCACTATTTGGAGTCAACATTTTTTGTGGGGGTAAATTTTTGCAGGGACGATTTTGTGGGCTGGGGGGGAAGGGAACGTCATTTTTGGCCCCTACTGGATGGGGAAAGAAAAAAAGAGAAAAACTCATCAGAAAATATGTAACTGCCCTGTAATCACTTATATGTCTGCAGAGCCTGTGTACAACTGCTATCTACCACTAAATGATAACTGTATGGCGGTAATATACAGTCTGCAGAACCTGTGTACACTGGTATCTACAGCTATATGGTCACAGTATGGCGGTAAAAGTGGTCTTAGTGTAATAGTTTATATTCAGTAACAGTACAATGGTTTTATTAAGTCTCTTTGTGGTGGTGATATGTGGTCAGGATATGGTGGTATTCTTTGGTCCTTGTATATTGTTGTTATTTGTATTATTGGTCTTGATATATTGATTTGGTCATTGTGGTATGTGGTATGGTGGTATAAGTCACTATATAGTGGTGATAATGTGACCCTTGCATACTTACTGACCCGCAGAATACAGATAAATGTCAATTGAACTGTTCAGTATAAACTCCAACAAAAACTTAACTCATAAAACAGGAGGGGAAGGCAGAGGGAACAGATACTTCGGCTGTAAAACTTGTTTTCCTTTGGCCCCTTTTGAAATGAATTTTCTTCTACTGGACAATTCCTTTTATTAGAAATAATTTTCTGCAGCGCACTACACTGCGCACTACACTGCAGACTTCTTTCCTGTAGTGACAGCTAAGCATATGGTTCAGTAATTTACACTGAAAGACGAGATTATAAATATCATTTGAAATCTATGTAAAAAGAAAAAACCTAATCACACTGAATAATATAAACGATATAAACATGAAACTAACTGCTAAATATAGTGCAAAGCCATTGGAAATGTGAAAATTTATTCAGTGCAATTCTAACAAAATGTATAATGACACCATTTCTGTAGTCATATTATAGCCAGTCACATAACAGTCTTAACCCTTACAGACATAACCTGTTTTCGCCTTCTCAATATAGCATTTTGGTAGTTTTATCGTCCCTGAATTCTGAGTCATATTTTTTTGTATATTTTTCTGTTGACGTAGCCATATGAGGTATGGATTAGTCAATGACTTTGGGTTACAATAAACAACAACTTAATATTTTTTTTGTGAGTGGAGGATGAGGGATTTGACAGTGATTATAATATTGTTTTTTTTTGTCTCACGTCATACACCGTGCACTATACATATTGTTAGACAGTAACAGGTAGAATAATTTAAGGCAGGTATGTTTCACCCAGAATCCTGTCCTATGTCGCATAGGGTATGTTCACATGAGGTGTTTAGAAGTGTAGATTTAGAGTTCAAAATCTGCTTAAAAAATGCAGATATTGAAGTGTAAGTTTACAATTTACTTGTCAGGTTTAAAAAAAAAAAAAAAAAATAAATAAATTATATATATATATATATATATATAATATAATATATATTATATTATATATATATATTATAAAACACACACACACTGTTAAACTATAATATATATATATATATATATATATATATATACATAAATGTATATATATATACTAGTATATAGTAGTATATATACACTATGTACTATAAATATATTTTTTGTACCCTGACCTAACCCTAACCCTACCCTAATCCTAACCTTACCCTAACCTAACTTCAAATGAACCAGTGGTCATCATGGCACCATCATGAGGAGCAACAGTATGGGGATTGACAGTAAGGGAAGCGACACCGACAGAGATAACAGTACGGGAAGGGACAGTATGGGGAGATAGTAGTATGCAGAGCGACAGTATGGGGATATAGCAGTACAGAGATTTTACTTGAGATTTTACTTGCGTAAACGACTTAAGAATTGACAAGGCACTTAAATTTACACAAGTAAAATCATCTCAAAATACTTGTCGCAAATACACTTGTAAAATAAGTGTTGTGTGAATGACGGTACATATTTTACTTTGGAATCAATGAGAGATCTTTAGAACATTGTTTGAAGCTTATTTTGAGCAGATACATTGAGCGACAGAATATCAAAAATAAAATACAGAAAATCACTTTGAATAAATTATATAAATTGATTTGTATTTTGCTGAAACAAATAAGTATTTGATCCCCTGCCAGCAGTTCTGGCTGCTATAGACCAGTTGGACGCTCCTAATCAACTCATTACCTGTATTAAAGACAGCGCTGTCTTTAATAGTCACCTTTATGAAAGACTCCTGTCCACAGACTCAATTAATCAGCCAGACTCTAACCTTTACAGCATGGGCAAGACCAAAGAGCTTTTTAAGGATGTCAGGGACAAGATCATAGACCTGCACAAAGCTGGAATGGACTAAAAAAACCATAAGTAAGACACTGGTTGAGACTTTACATACACTAGGATTACTATGCCTTTAAACAATTTAGGACAGCCTATATGATGATGTCATGTATTTGGAAGCTCCCACTATAGGGAGGTGTTTCTGAGCTCAGCATTCAGGCTTCAGCACCCGCACGAGTGATGACAAAATGTTGATTCAGGCCATGTGATCAATGTACTTCACATGGTTTGCAAGGGCTATGGGGAAAGGGAGAACACGGCTCTTTGGCCACTTCTGCATAGCAGAACAGGTAAATAATTTTTAATAAGTATCAATTGCAAAGTTCAATGTAATAAAGTTTTGAGCTCTATAGCAAATAAGAAAATAGTCCCAGAAAACCCCTTTAATTAATTATTTTTTTTAGAAATATTAATAAATTTTTTGAATATTTTCTGATATTTACCACTATCTGTCTGGGGGGTTTTTAAATTTAAAAATTTTAAAGGGGAATGGAGTGACAAAAAATCCAGGTTGTACGGGGGAAACCCTACTGGTGATAAGGGCGGGGTATAGCTCCTGGGGCTTACAATTTCCCCATAAAGGATAAAAAGGTGGGGTTCGTAAAAAAGACCCACAACCCCTTTATTATGTTTACTTTAAAAGGGAGAAAGGGTTTAAACAAATGCTCTGGGTAGGGAAAATTTGGGTGGGAACAAATTTTTGATTTTTTCAAATAATAGAAAATAATTTGTATGAAAAAAAAACCCCCTTTAAAAACAGCAAGTAAAGTAAAAAATTTATAGTAGATGTACCTGGGCCACTTTTTTAAATTGGGGGCCATTAGGGGCCCAAAAGAGTTGAAAAAGGACGGGGCTTCTGATGGTGTGTGTTTTTTTTTTGGGGCATTTAAACCCCCTATATAACCCCTTTAAGGTTGTTAACAGGGTTTGAAATTGTGCAGGGCGAAATTTTACGCCCCGAAAATTAAACCGCCGTTGTGGAGGGGGGGCGGGGCGGGGTTTTAAAGGGGGGGGGGGGGGGCCCGGCCCCTCGCCGGGCCCCATAGAATTCTTTTCCCCAAAAGCGGCGCGTATAGCCGCTGGAAAATTAACATGCCCATTTTCTCCCCCCTGGCGTATTCGCCGGCAGGGAGGAGGAGACGTAATCCTAGTTCTGTTTTAAGAAACTGGGTTTTACCCAATAAGGGTTGGGGAGGGTATTCCCGCGTAATTTGAAAAAATCCGGCGCGAAAATTTAAAAACCTAAAAATTACGCCCCCAATTTTTAAGCCTTTCCCCCGTGAATAGGGGCCTTTTAAGGGTTAAAAATTTTTTTTTTGTTGGAAAGGGTGATTAGTGAAAGGATTCCTTTAAAAGGTAAAGGGGAAAGTTTCCCGGGGGTTCCCTTAGAATTTGGGGAAAATTTTGGGTTTCGGGAAGTCAAAGTTTGGGGGTCCCTTCGGGTGGAACAATTGTGCTTTTGATTGTTTAAATGGAAATGCGAAGCACATGGCGTTAAATGGGGAAAAGCCCTCGGGGAAAGAAAAGGGCATACCCCTTTCCCATGACATGTGAAGAGATAAACCCAATAAAGGGCCCCGGCGGGATTCTGTGGGTCACCGATTTTATAAGTAATCCCCCCCGAGCCGACGCTGGGACCCTAAAAAACTCCCTTCACTTTTACTGATCAGGGGGGGGAATTGTGAAAAGCTTTTAAAACTGATTTTTATAAGCAATTTTTGTGGGGTGTCTCAGTTGTCTCAGAGACTGCTTCTCTTAATTTTCCCTATTTCTGATTTTTTGGGGTATTGGTTCGGGAAATCCAACCCCCACCCCCCCTTTTTTAACCCACCCCAAAAAAACCCCGGAATTTTTGGTGCTTTTTCCAAAAAACCCCTTTTTTGGGCCCAAGTTTTGGCCAATTTTTAAAGGGTTTTAAAAAAATTGTTTTTTTACCCGCTTTTTTCAGAAAAAAATTTTTTAAAAATTCCCAAGGGGGGAAATTTTTTTTAGGGCCATTTTCATGTTGTTTTTTTCCAATTTTTAATTTTAATGGGAATTTAAGCCCCCCGGTTTTTTCCCCCAAAAAAAATTTTACAACAAAAATTCCCAAAACTTTAAAAAATTTTTTTTGGGGGCCCCCTTGCCCTTAAAATTTTTTTTTTCCCGGGGCGCAATTTAAATCCTGGGGTTAATTAAGGTTTTTTTTTTTCCCTGTGGTACTCCAAAAAAAAACCCGTCTTTTTCACCCCAAAAAAAAAAAAAATTTTTTCCCCGGGACCCTTTTTTTCCACAACCCGGAGGGGTTAAATTTTCCAATTTTTTCTTTTTTTGTTTTGGAAAGAAAACAGCCATTGTAACACGCTAAAAAAAGTTTAGTAGTTTGTTTTGGCTCCCTAAATTCTTTTGCCCCTTTTTACTTTCCAAAGGGGTTTTTTTTAAAGGTTGTTTTTCTGTTTGGGTTGACTCCAAAAAACCTTTTTTTTTTCACCCCAAAAAAATAAAATTTTTTGAAAGCCATAATTCAAAAATGCAAAAAGGGTTTATTTTACAATTTTTTTTTTACTTTTTTATTGTGTAGCATAAAAAATTAACCCCGGCCTTTGGTATCCCGCTAAAAAAGCTGATTTTGTTTGAATTTTATTGGGTTTTGGCGCATATTTCCTCCAGGGGTTTTTTTAACCCGTTGTTTTTCTGCTTTTGGGGGACAAAAATTTAAACCCTTTCTTTAAAACCCCCTTATTTAATTAAAATTTTTTTCTGCCTTTTTCCCAAAAACCCCCCCGGAAGGTTAATTACCAAATTTTTTTCCCCTTGGGGTTGTGAAAGGTAGAAAAAACGCAAGTTTTTAAATCCCCAAATTTTTAAAGTTTCTTTAGTTTGTGGTTGCCCCAATTGTTTGGCCAAAATTTTCCCCATCCAGGGGTTAATTAAGCTTTTTGGGGTTTTTTCTGCTGAAAAGGGGTTTGGGACAAAAAAAATTTTAAACCTCTTTTCTTTTCCCGCCAAACAAAAATAAAATTTTTCCCCGGGTGGGCCCCTAAATTCACCAAAGCAAAAGGTTAAATTATTTTTTTTTCCCTCTTGTTGGTTTAGAGGTTTCGAAAACACCCCTTTAAAAACCCACGTAAAAAGGGTTGATTTTTTTTCCCCCCACCCCCTCAATTTTTTTGCAAATTTTAAAACCCAAAGGGGTTTAAAATTAACCCTTTTTTCTGCAGTTTGGTACCCCGGGTAAAAAAAAAATTTGTTTTTCACCGCACAGAAGAAAATTTGTAGGCCCTTTAATTAATTTTTAAAAGGTTTTTAAGGGGTTTGTTTTTTTTAATTTTTCCCAATTTTTTTTTAAAATACCCCGAGTTTTTTAAAAGGGGACTTTACAAGCCCAATTTTTTCCTGCCCATTTGTGGAGCCCCAATTTTTTTACCCGGGGGGTTTCCAAGTTTTTGGGTTCATTTGGAGTAAAAATTTCCCAGGGTGTGTTTTTAAACCCTATAACAGTTATCTTCTTTTCAAAACAGTGTGTGAAATTTTTTTAGAAAAAAACAGTATGTCGAGAGGAGGGGGGTGGAAAAGGCTCTTAAAATTGCGGGGGGGGCAAAAAGGGAAAAACCCTTTCCCGGGGCCCAAAGGGTCCCCAAAGAAACCCCCCCAAGGGGACGTCGCGCAGGGGTTTCACCCAAGGTGGGGGCCACAAAGCCGTTTGGTTCTTCTAGGGGCCCCTTTTGTGCTTTTTTGGAACCCCAAGGGGGTTTCTTGTTTGGTTTGGATAGGTCCCAATTCCCTCCCAGTTAAACATCTGAAAAACCCCAGCCAAAAGCCCGGTTTGGGAAAAGCCCGACCAAAAACCCCTTATTTGGCATGGCCCCCGGGGGAGCGGGTCAGCGGCCCTCACCAGTCCTAAGCCCGCCTCTGTCCCTTTCCGGTTCCCTCACCCCAGAGATTTCTATGTGGTCCGGGCTCGCCCCACTATTTAGCGAGGAATGAAAAATTTTTGAGGGGGGGCAGTCAGCGCTACTTGCAGCGAAAAAATTTTGGGGCCCCCAAAATTTTAACCCCCTGCTTCTTTGCGGAGGGGGGCAAAGTATAGATGTGGAGAGGGGCCGGGGAGGTCAGGTTGTGAGGGGTAAAACCTTTTGAAATTACAAGGGATGGTGATAGGGGACGCAGTGCCCCAATGAAAAAAAAAATAGATGTTTGATGTGGGCCCGCCCGCATTTGGGGACCCGGGTGGGGCCCAAAGGGGTTTTCTTTCATGTCGGGAAAAAGGGGGCCCCGGTCAGCTTTGCGGGTTCCGGCCCGGGGCCCGAAACCCAGCAATTTGGGTTGTTGTGGGGCCGTGAGCCCAGCGGGGTAAGCAGCAGTGTGGGGTCGGGAGCCTGCGGCCAGGGGGGAAAAAAAAAAATCCCCCCTTCGCAGGCCCCCAAGGGGAAATTTGGGGCCCACAGGGGCCCCAACGAGGGGGAAACCCGGCGGGGTTTAGGGGGGAATGTCCTTTGTGCGGTCTTGGGAAGGGGTATAACCCCAATTTCCCGGGCTCAAAAACCGGGGGGCCCGAATTTGGGGTATTTTTGGAAAAATCGGGTGGGAAGAAGTGAAGCGTGGCCAGGGAGCTAACGTTGGAACCAGGGCCCCTGCGTCAACACATGCAGCGTCCCCAGGGGGTTTGGCCTGGGAAAAAAAGTGGCTTAGATGTGGGGGCCCATCCCTGCCGCCGCAGAAACAGCGCAGCGGCCCAGTGGAATTTGCATCCCTTTGGCAGCCGGGCCCAAGGCCCCAAACCACCTTTTTCAAAATGGGAGTTTGTTTTCTTTGGAATTCATCCCCCGGGTTCCAGATGTTCCTGCCCCTCGCTACTCATGGGGCCCCAGCCGTTTTTCCCCAGCGGGGCGATTGCAAAGAGAAAAACCCAGTATGGGCCAAAACCACCCTAAGGTCCCCAGCAGCTAAACGTGCTCCTGTCCAAGGGTTGTTGGTCCCTGCAGTCCCCCCCTTTTCCCAAAATGGTGGATTGCACCCTTTTCAGGGGAACAAAGGGGCCTTGTGCCGACCCGGGAAAAGGGGGGGTTTTCCCAAAGCCTTTAATTTTTTTCCCAAAAAGGCAAGAAACAGAATTCTTTAAATATTTTGTTAAGAAAGGTGGGAAAAGTCTTTGAGCTTTCGGTTTTTTCCAAAGGGAAACCGGCAGCGCCCCCCCGTCCTGGGTTTTGTAAACTTTCGGAAAAGGGGCCCCAAATTTCATTTTTCCTTTTGGGGCCCAAATGGGAAATGTGCTTCCTCCCCAAAAGGCACAAAAACCCAAATTTGGGAAAAGGAGACCCCGGGCTTTTTTCCTCCAGGTTGTTAAAAACGCGGCTCCTGCGAAAAATTTTGGGCCCCCCTTTCCCCCTCCACCCCCCCCGGCCCCCTTTCTCTCCTCCCCCAAACCACCTTTTCAGCTCCCCAAAAGGGAAACCTGCCCAAAACCCCCATTGTTTTGGGGCCCACACCCCGGGTTCATGCAGTTTTTCCCACCGGGCTTGCCATCGGCGAACGAAAGTCACACAGGGGGGGGCTGCCCCGCTTCTGCAAAAAAGAAATCGTTGTGGGGGTTTTTCCCGCCCCAAAACCAAATCGGAAACCTCAGGGTAAAGGAAATTTGGGGGGAAAAAAAGGAAAAAACATCGGTTTCGGCTGCACAAGGGGGGGAAATTGGGTCCCATGTCCCCTTGAATGGCCAGGGTTGTTCAATCGGGGTTGTGAAATAGGTTCTAAAAGTTTTCCTCCAAATTTTTCAGAAGATTATGAAAATGGGCCAGGAAACGGGCTTGCCCCTTCTTCCTTTCCCTACAAAGCCGGGAAAAAACCCTCCTGATTTTGTAAGGCGGCAGAACGGCCCCCCCAAAACCCCCATTTGGGTTTGCGAGGGGTTTCCAAACCCGTTGGAATTCCGGGCCCTGTTTATTTTGGGGCCCGCCCTGTTTAAACCGGGGAAAGGCCCATTAACGATTTTTGATGATCCAGGGGGGGGGAACAGGGGGGTACCCCCTTGTTAACTTTGATGTCGGGCCCAGGGGGGCTCAGGGGGTAACCCCTGGTTTGTTAAAGGCCCCCAAATTTGGAGGGGGGGCCCACGTTATTTTTTTGGGTTCCAAGGGAAATGGGGGAAATGAAAAACGTCTTTCCACTCCCTTTTTGCCCGGAAAAGAGGGCGGAAAAAACCCGGTCCCCTGGGCTGGGGACGGGTTGGACGGGGGGGTACATCTCGGGGCCCCCAATGGGCCGGTGGGGACGGGAAAAATGGAGGAGGGGGAGGGGAGGAGGACATTTGTAAAAGGAATGCATTTGTCGGGGTTGAAATGAGGGGGAATTTTCTACCCAAAGGTAAAAAAGGTGGAGGGGGCCAGGAGCAGCTGGAGGAGGTAGAGGGAAAATTTGAGGAAGAGAGGAAAGAGGGACCTGAAGCACCTGGCCCAGTATAAGTGGGAGGGAAAGGCAGGGAAAAAGCCCCTCGGGGTCACTTTGTGCGTTTGGCCCCGCAGCATGCTACCCGGTGGACAGCCCAAATAGCCCGCACCCGGCAGAGGGTTTGATTCGGGCTCTCCACCCTATTGGCCCCCTGGGCTCCCCGGGCCCAAAATGGGACCCTTTTTTTCCCAAAGTTTTTGGGGAGGGAGGACAAACTAAAATTTCCCTTTAGGAAATCCCCCGTAGTCAGTTGGCCCCGGAAATATTGCAGCATCGTCCCTCCTTTAAGGGTTTAATGAAGGGGGGAGGGTTTCTTCCCGCTCACTTTTACTACTCCCCCGGCTGCTGGGGGAAGGGTTTGGGGGGGGGTGGTCCCAAGTCCCGGGCCCCAACCCAGCAGAACCTAATTTGGGAGTCAATGATGGGGCCATTTCCCTTAAACCCCCCCCCTAGTGAGGGGGAAAGGTCCCCCCAGCAGCAGGGGACCTGGGCGGGACCCTGAACCAACAGGGGGGGTTTCCCCTACTTTTGGCAGCACCCCTGCCACCCCATTTAGAAGATCCCCCTGGCCCTTAATGGGCGCCAAAACTGGTTGTGGCCGAAACTTCCAAAATTTTGCATTTGGAGAAGCTTGCCCCTGCCCCAGGCAGTAGTGGGGGGCCCATGAGGGGGTTTTTTTTCCCAGTGGCGGGGGGGGGGCCATTTTTACCCCCAAGGGGAACCCATTGCCCAGGGGAAAATTTTTGTTTGGCCCCCACGATTTAACCTTTTTTAAAGATAAATTCGGGGGGTGGAAATTTCGGGCCAGGTTTTTCCCACACCTTTTTCCCTTTGGGGGTCAGATTACACCCAGCCATGATGCCTCCCCCAAAAACTGGTGGGGAAATGATTTCTGGGTTCAAACTACCTGCCTCAGCCACTTTTCCCTGTTTCCCGCCCCCCCCCGCCTGATGCCAAAACATTTTGTGACAATTTTTTTCCACTGCCTCCAACCTTTCTTTCCCAGGGCTGTTTTTGAAAAACCACCCCCCCACACTCTGTCATTTGGTGCCACTTTTTGGGACCCCAATGCTCCCTGCTTTGGCTGCGCCTTGGACCCCCAAACACGGTGTCTTGTGCCACTCTCTTGGCCCTCAGGGGCTTTTCCCTCCGGCCGCCATCCCCTCCATCTCTGTAAAATTGTAAAAACTCTGGGGGCCCTTTTATGTTTTTTGCCACCTCCCGGGAATGGGGAATTGTGCCACTGTCGGGACCTTTTGTGCTGTGGGGCCTTCTTTCCAAGTAAATTTTGACACTGTTTCATTGGGCCCCCTCGGGGGGGGCCTATTCCTGTTTTTTTCCCACCTCCGAATGTAATTGTCCCTTCCCCCCCCCTTGTTTTGCCCCCTCTTGTTGTGCCCCCCAAAGTAATTTAACTCTCTGTCTTTTTTGGCCCCCTATACCCCCCCCCCTACCCCTTTTTTTCCCACCTCCAGAATGAATTGGGGCCAAATTCTTGCCCTCATCCCTTTTGCTGGGCCTTCCCCTCCCAGCCTCTGTCATTGTGCCCCCTTTCTTGGGCCCCCAAATTCCTTTTTTTTGCCACCTCCAGAATGTCATTTTGCCACTCCCCCTGCCCCCCTGGCTGCGGGGCGGGGCCCCCCGGTAAACCTCCACCTCTGTAATTTTGTGCCCGTTAATAGTGGCTTTCTCCCCTTTTTGCCACCCCCTGTCATTGTGCCGCCTTTCTGCCCCTCATGCTGCTGCCGCCCTTCACTCCAAACTTGTAATTGTGCCACTCTGTGGCCTTCCCCCCCTTTTTCCCCTACCCCCAGAATGTCATTGTCCCACTGTCTAAAATTTATTTGGGGATGCCCGCCGGACCCTAACACGGTTTTTTGTCCCACCCCACCCCACCCTTTTTTCCACCCCATGCTGCCTTGGCCCTTTTTGCCTTACCTGCTCCCTCCCCTTTTGCCTACAAATTTTCTTGCCCCATTGGGGCCCCCTTTTTTTTGCCATAAAATTGCTTGTCCCCTTTGTTGGTTGCTGCCCGTGCCCCTACACACTGTGCCCATTGTCCCAAACTTTGCCTCTATATTTTTGCCCACCTGGGAACATTTGTCATTGTGCCACTGTCTGACCCCCTTGTGCTCCTTTGGTCCCCCTTGGCCCCCTTGTGCCCCTTAACACTGGGGTCATTGTGCCCCCCGGTTCTGACCTAATTTTGTGCTTGTGGCTTTCCCCGTGACCTTCCTAACTTGTCATTGTGCCCAACTGTTAAACCTAAAGCTGTGCTTGGGCTGTTTCCCCGTGCCAAAAACAAAAACCTTAAAAATTGCCCTCACTCGTGGCCCTACCCCTGTTTTGCCACCTCCGGGTTTTCCCATTTGTGCCACTGTCTGCCCATCAGTTTTGTTTGTGTGGGGTGACCAAACCACATGTTTTCTTTGTGCCACGGGCCCGGACCATTTTTGTTTGCGTGGCCTTGCCCGTAAACCTACAACCCTTGTCATTTTCCACGGTTAAACCCAAAAATGTTGCTGTTTGGGGTGGCCGGTCCCCACATTGACCCCCCATACCAACCCCCCATGTTTTCACATTGTTGCCCTTTTCTCTCCGTGGCCCCCAAAACCATTTTCCTTTTTCCTTTGCCTCCCCACTCTGCTTGTTGGTTGCCACAATCTGTTTTTTGGCCTTCCCGGAGCTACTGCTTTGGGGGCCGTTCCAAACCCCCACACTGTGTCATTTTTCCCACTCTTTGGCCAAAATTCCTGTTTTTGCCCAAAAAAAGAATGTTTTTGTGCCTCTCTTTACCTCATGCTCGTCCCCCCTACCCCAATTGACTTTTAATAAGGCTTTTCAAATTTTTTCCCCCCTTCCCAGTTTTTTGGCCCCATTTTTTCCCCCAAAACCCTTTAATTGGGGAATTTTAAAGTGAACCCAATTCTAAGGGGGGCGGCAGCCCTTGTGGTGTCATCCCAAAAAACAAAAAACAATGTTTTGAAGACCAAAAAAGCCCCCTTTCTGCATTTTTTAAGTAGGGCCACAACTTTTTTGGTAAGCACCCTGGGCTTTTGTGAAAGCCTGGAAATATTTTTTTTTTTAAACGCGATTCGCCCCAAAAAAAGTAATTGGAACAAGGTTTTTTTCTGGAAAGGGAAATTCACAAGTAAAAGGCGAACCCGAATTTGGAAAAATTTGACCATCCTATTATACTTTTTTCCCATATCTATATCTTTTCCGCAACTTTTTAATAGAAGGGGCTAAAATACAGTGTTTCTACTTTTTTTTAATCTTTTTATTTTTGGTAGCACATTTTTTTCTATAGTTTTTTAAAATTTAAAATTTAATCCCAAAGTTACATTTTATATGATACCCTCCTCTTTGGTATAAAATTGCCAAACAAACCCTGTAAAACCCCAAATTTTCTTTTGGGTTAGGAAGCAAAAGGAATAGGAAATTGTTGGATTTCCCCTTTTACCCTTCCCCCTTTCCTTTAGAAAAAAAACCCCCTTTTTTGGCCTAATTTAAAATCTGAAAGAGGGGACAAAATTTGGGGGAAGCAGAAAAAGCATTTTTATCTTGTAGCTAGCGGGTTGAAAAGAAAAAAAAGACCCTTTTGTTGTTAGACCCCCAACACTTTGCTTTTAATGTAGACCAAAGTGGTCATGGCCCAGTGGGTTTTAAACATAAGAGAGATTGAATTGTGTGTTTTAAAACCCAAAAAAAGGCAGGGGAAGAAAAAAATTGGCATCTGTCCCTGCCTTTTTCCTACTGTAACATGTCCCGCCCCTAACCCTGAGGACACTCCTTGCAGATTTAAAAAGGAAGTTAATACAATCCCAAAAATCCTTTTTCTAGTTTGCTTTGATTAAGAGTAATAACTTTTTGGAAAAACTTTTCAAAACATTTTTTTCTTTTTTTGTTCCCCCCGTGAATAAAATTTTAGAAAATATAATTGAGGGGAAAAACCGGGGGTAGCACAGGAAAAAAGGGAAAATTTAAACATTTGTAAATAAAATTTTTTTGGGGCTTTTTTAAAAATTGGGTTCAAACACTTTTGATTTTTGGCCTTTTTTAAGTCATTGGTCCCCCAGGCTTGTTACTTTGTTTTGCTTTCCCTTTTAAATAGGGGTAAAACCGCCCCTTAAGAATAATTGGGGTGAGACACCCCAGCATTGTTTTTTTCCCCTCCATTAAGATTTTCTCGGGAGGGCCCTTGGAGGTTTGAAAAACGTTTCAAATTTTTTGGTTGGTTTTTCCCTTTTCCTAAACCCAATGTTTTTAACTAGGTTGAGATATTTGGAGACTTGTCTTTTTCCTTTTCCCACAAATTTAAAACTTCACGTATATGCTTCAAATCTGTGGTGTGGATTTTTGGTTTCTTGTGATATATGGGATTGGTTACCCCTTCCACAAGCACCCCAGTATCGATCTCCTTACTCAAGGTGTGCGGCATCCTCTTCAATCAATAAAGTAAAATCTATTGACCAAGATATTTTTAAAAAGTCTTCATTTAACTGTCCCTTCATATTGAAAGCTTATCTTTGTTGTGAGAAAACATCCTTAAGGCCACCTGGATGTTCCACAATGCCTCTGGGAAAATGTTGTATAGACCGATGAAACAAACATGGAACAATGTAAGAAAAAAGAACACTGCAAACAAACACCAAAACCAATTCAAATAATAGAAAATAATTTGTATGAACAAATTCCCTCTATAGCAGCAAGTAAAGTAATAAAGTATAGTAGATGTACCATGGCTATACTTCTCTTAATAGTATTCTCTAAATGATTAATTTTAACCTGGGCCGCTTTTCCTTAAATTAGGGCTATTTAGGGTCCAGAGTTGATAGGACAGGCTTCCTGATGGTGTTGTCCTTAATGGGGCAGTTACCACTCAAATGTGAAGAATTATGGAGAGACCGTCATGGTCTGGGGCTGCTTTATTGTGAGGTCATTAAGACAACAATGAATCAAAGGTGTAATAAAATGTTCTACAGTAGAAGGTAAGGGCAGCAGTCCAAACCTCAAGCTGAAGAGCTGTTGGGTAATGCAATGATAATGACCTAAAAGCACACAAGTAAGGGCATGTCCACAGGGCAGGTTTTTCAGTCGGTATTACAGATGGTTTTCGGATTTGAAAACTATCCATAAACCGACTTTCAACCTTTTTCAATGATTCAAATAGAAAACCCATTCAGCAGTCCACACTGCATGGATATTCTGCTGGACGTTTTTTTACACTGACGCCATTCCGAAAAACTTAGAACATGTTCATTCTTCCACCCAGTTTTCGGGCGGACATGAACATATCAGTGGTTGAGGGGATGGGCGAATCCGCAAGCCGCGGACAGAACCGTCCCCAAAACCACAGAAAAGATGTCAAAATACCGTCCGGATTCTTTAATTAGAATCTGGATGGTATTTTAACCTGCCGTGTGGACGCACACTATATTGACCAAAGAATGTTGAAAATGAGGATCTGTATTTTGGAATGGCGAAAGCGAAGTCCCTGTTTTTTGGCTAAAATTTTGTATTCTAGTGTAGTGTACTCAATAAAAGACCGTACAACTATTTATATATTATTAGTTTACAGATGTAGAAAATGTGACCATTTAACACAATATAATAACTATGTACTATTGTGGCAGAAATTAAGTTATCACCTGTCATGTTAATGACTGCTACACCTGTAGCAAGCCTACAAAGATCCCTAACTGTTATCCCCCCAAATTCTGTCACACATTCATCCCTTCCTGCACTTTGGCACCCACAGGCACTTACCTGTATATAGATGTACGGTCTGGGTGGTAGGTTCATCCATTTTTATGTATACTACCCCATATTTATGTAACATGGCTGGTCCATTGTAAACCAAGCACTTGTCACCTTTGTTTCACCCATCACCCCAATAGATTGTAAGCTCTTGCGAGCAGGGCCTCACACTCGTGTCTCATTTGTAAGTAGCTTTTTAAAATGTAATGTCTGGTTTGTCTGTGCTTATACCCTCTATATTGTAAAGTGCTGCGGAATATGTTGGCGCTATATAAATAAAGATTATTATTATTATTATTATTATTATTATTATTATTATTATTATTATAGTTAGATTTGCTTGTCTATTATTGTGACTTAAATAATAATCACTAATCCAAATAGAGCACTCCCTTTAAAATATAACTTTTAATCAAATTTTTTTATCATAAAAACCGGATCATAATCCACAGTGAAAATCACCCCGAAGGGTAAAAACAGTGCTGTGGGACAGCTAGCCAGATTGGCAATGAAAGGAGTTTAAACCTATCAAGTCCCGATCATCATACCTATAAACTGCCTAATACAGAGAACCCGCCCCGATAAGGGCGACCCTGTAATGATGGGCTCTAGTGGTCCCTATCAAATACCCTAAATCTCTCACACAGTGGAGGATTAGTAACGATGTCTCCACCGTAGGTAGGATACAGAAGGAAGAAAATAGGTATGCAAGCAGGTAGAGAAACTACACAGCCTTTGAATAGTATCACAGATATATTTACACAACGTTAGAAAGGTTGAAAGCCAGTTAAAGCCACAAAATAAGGGATACATGTACTATAGCATTTATATAAGCACAATAATCCCCATAGCACGACAAATCCCCAGACGCAGCGTTTCGTCCCAATCTCAGGGGCTTCTCAATGGGGTTAAAGCAGCAAAAAGGTGCCAAACCACTAATTACCATGCTCTAAATATCAAGCATGGACTAAACTGGATACATAATACCTGATAAACGAATCAGATTCTTCATATTAGGCTGGTATGCCTGAAATAAAAGGACAACAGGAAGATTGGTATATTCAAAACAACTCAAATTCTTCCATAGAGAGCACACTGAAAAATAGTTACAAGATAAACTCAGTGCAAAGCAACGTACCTGACCAGCGTATGAAAGCTAGTATGCTCCCCGGTGGGTACTCCTTTGGTGTAAGGTATTCACTGTCCCACAAAGATGTCATGCCCTCCCCCACCTATTTATAGAGTGGGAAATTTCCAATAAGGGCTATAATACCGCCCACTTACATTATTCCACTGACCTATAGGGTCCACACTGGTTTCGGATTCAAACAGACCGCCATTCTCATCAAACTCACACCAAATGGTGCGCGGCGTCCACAAAAATCTCCTGCGCATGCGCGGATGTTTAAAAATGGCCGCCAGTCTCGACGGACACATCCGCGCATGCGCGGACACCTAAAGATGGCGCCGAGAGCCGCTCGACACGATACGCAGGCGCAAACGATCACAACAGACAGGTAGTGACCGCGAGTCTACTGCGCACGCGCGGATATTTACAGCTGGCCGCCAATGTCGACGGCCACATCTGCGCATGCGCGGACTCCTAGATAGCCGCTCAAGACATGACACAGGTGCCAAAGTTAACATCAGGCAAACTTGGACAGCAAGTGTGTCCGCGCCTGCGCGGTCAGCCCCACACAACATAGCTCAGTAGCCATCAGTCCCGGCTTATTTTATTAGGCGCAGAGACCCATCCATATTAATGCTAAATGCCAACATACCCCCTCCATGATGTGGAGTGAAGGGGCACATATAAACAGTGTGTATATCAAGACACGGGTCCACACATATGTGTATAAGCATATTGTGTATAAGCATATTGACTTAAATTTATTTAAAAAGAATCCAAATAGTCAGTAAGGACCATACAATTTCAAAGGACAGGGAATGTAAATAATATATTTAGTAAGAGTACTGGCATACCAGGTAAATACCAGGGGAGACGTTTATATATGTTTATAGACAGAAGAATATAGTTACCACGAAATCCAACCTTGGAAACAGAAGGCCATTGATCTAAAGACTGTGGTTTCCATGTGTGTCGCTAAAAGAAACTTTGGAAACCCCGGAGAGTGTTTCGTTAAAGCCCCCAGTGGATATACAAAATTTCCTTTTCTGTGATTAATTTGGGGTTTTTCCTTTGGCGAATAATTTAATATACCGGGGCCCTCCTCCCTGAAAGGGGTTTTAAAACATATTTTTTCAATTTCCTTTAAAATTTCCCCCAAACATTTTCCACCCAACCCCATTTTTCCGTTGTTACCCAAGGGGGTGTGTCCTTCTGTCTTTTAAAAATTAACCTTATGCTCACCCTTACACCCCCTAAAATTCCCCTTTTTAGTTTTCCCCACAAAATTTTAAAAACCACCCCGGCATGTCGCTAGGTAGATGACCCCAAAAGAGACACATTTTTTAAAAAACCCCCAGGGGTTTAATTTTATCCGGTCACCCTTTTTCCCAACTTGTGAATTGTTTTGATTTTTTACAAAAAAGAGAAAAATTTGCTTTTCCCCAACTTTTAAAACGGGCCGTTTAGGCTGTCTGCTGTTGGCCAAGGTTTTCCCTTTTGGTGGAGGTGAATTAAAAGGGGGACCCTTTAAACCCAAAACTTTCCCCTTTATTATAGTCCTTTTTTTAGGTATATTAGAGGGAAGTTTTGGTTTAAGATAGCTTTTTAGATCTTAACCCTTGAAAAAAAGGAAAATTTTCCAAAAATTTTAATGGTATTATATGCCCCTGATTGATGGGATTAGAGCTAATTCCCCAATTTTAATACTTTAAATCGTTCCTTTCATTTACAAAGGGTTTATTTTTTACTTTTGGGGAAACCCAAAGAAGTTTAAAAACCTTTTCCCTTTTTCAGAGTTTTTAAAAAAGCTTCTCTTAAAGGGGCCCTTTCTGGTAACCCCTTTTTCCCGGAAATTCTATTTTTTTTAGATCCCTCCCCTTGTGTTTTTTTTTGTGGGTTTGTCAGAAGCCTTTTTTCCCCCTTAAGGGGGAGGAAATGCCCCCGCGGGGAATTCCCTCACAGGGGTTTCTGGATGGCAGCTCCCCCCATCGGGGGAGACTTTTTAGTGGATGTGGTTTTTATAAATATACTTTGGTTTTAATGAAAAAGTCGGATTTTTTGAGATGTTCACACCCCGGAAAGGGAAAGTGTAAAACTCTTTCCCCCCACATGGGGAAAAAATTTTAAGCCCAATGTTGTTGTGGTTAAGAGAGTCTGCAATTCTTCAAAAGAGGACCCCATTCCCCTTCCCCCAATTAAAATTGAAGAGTGTCAATAAAAGGGGGGTCAAAAAGGAAAATTTTGTTCAGACCTTTTCTATCCCCCCTATTCCCAAAAGTTTAGTTTTTAACTTCCCCCCAAGCCCGGGAAACAAATTGGGTAGGGTGGGGCACTAGGGCCCCCATCCCCCTTTCCCCCTAGCTGGGGGTAGTTCTTACGGCAAATTTACAAACGTTTTTCTCTCCAATGAAAACTTCAACGTCCAAGAAAAAATTCACTGTGACATTGATTGGTACCTCTAGACAAGAAAGTAGTTGACAGTTTTTAAGGCCCCCCTATGTGGAAAATGAGGTCCACATCATACGCAGGTAAGTGTATGATTTTTTGAGGATTTTTTGGTATCGACATCGGGCGATAGTCGATAGTCCCACCATGAAAATTTTTTTCGTAGTCACACTCCGATGCCATTAAAGTCTATGGGAGAGCAACAACCCCTTCATTTTACACCAAAAAAAAGGGCTGGAGAAGCGGAATTAACGCCCAACAGTCAAAGGTCCTGCTAATTTTAGGAAAACATTAGGCTATAAAAGCCACAGAAAAATCACACACCATTAATCCTGTCTTTACCACAGCATGCCCCTTAAACCTGCATCACCCACAAATTAAAAAGTGCCCAGAAGGCAGATTATTTAAAACCTCTTTTTACTTGAACTGGCCCAAAATTTCCCCTTTCCCCTGGAACGCAGCATACCCTAAAACCTGCAGCCCACAGATTAAAAAGGGGCCGGAAAAAAAGTATCTTTGAACCACCATTTTTTTTGAACTGGACATTAAAAAACCCCTTGCCCCGGGGCCGCAGAAATCCCCTTTAAACCTGTCTGCCCCCCCCAAAATTAAAAAGTCCCGGAAAAAAAAGGGGTCTTTAAACCCCATTTTATTTTTTCACAAAAATTTAAAACTATACCTGCCCGGGGCCCCAAAGCATGACGTTTTAAACCCCTGTTAAACCCAAAAGAAAAAAAAAAGTCCCCAAAAAAAAGGGAGTTTTTAAAAAACCCATTTTAGTTAAAAATGGCCCTTGGGACTATCCCTGTCCGGGGACTGCATATAAACCCCAAAACTCCCAATAAACCCCCATGACGATGATAAAGGACGACTTTGGGGCCCTTAAAACTGGGGGGACGAGGGGTAGATGCGGGAAATCAGGTTTTGAAATTAAAAACCCTGAAGGACAGATTGGCAAACACTGTTCTTTAAATAGTTTTCACGGGGCCCCTGACCCAGAAATGACGGGGGCCCTGAGGGCCCCCGCAACGGGACGTTTCCGCTGGAAATGGTGTTGCGCCAGCATTTAAAGGAGCACCTTCTTTTTCCGAACTCTACCTCCATGTGCTACCCCCCCTTTCTTTGCTCGCTTACCACCTGCTTTTTCGCTCCTTTTCAGAAATATAAAAATTTGGAAGGTATGGAATTTTTTTGGAAAAAGTCTTTTTTTTAAAAGACGGCAATCAAAAGATTTTCTCAAATCCCTCTAATAAAAACAAAATTTTTGCTGGATTAAAATTTTTTAAATGAAGGTGCCCTTCTATCAACAAATCTGGCGGGGGCAAAAGTGCAAAAAACAATATATTTTTTATGTTTTGTATAATACCCGGTATTTTTTGGCCATTTTCAATTCCCCTGTGGTGACAAAAAAATTTTGCTGTTTTCAGTTTTACGGGGAAAGCTGCGTCAATGAACAAAGTGTAGAGCCCCCCAAAGAAAAAAAAAAACCGAATCTGTCGGTTTTTTTATAATACACGGTTTTTTTTTGCATTTTTTAATTTCCCTGTGGTGACAAAAAAATTTGCTTTTTTCCCAGATTTACGGAAAAGCTGCTTTCAATGAAAAAAGTTTGGATGTGGCGCCAAAGTCGAAAACACGTATTTTAAAAATGTTTTTCAAATTTAATAAAATGTTTTTTTTGGGCACCTTTCATTCACCTGGGGGTTGAATAAAAATTCCCTTTTAAAAAGATTTCCCGTGAAAGCTGCGTAAAAGAAAAAAAGCTGTAGTGCGCCAAACCCAAAAAACACGTTTCTGTTATGTTTTCGTTTTTAATTACCGGTTTTTTTTTGGCACCTTTAAATTTCACCTGGGGTGATATAAAATTGCTGTTTTCAGATTTAGTGCAAGCTGGTTTAAATTGAAAAAAGCTGTAGGGGCCCCAAAAGCCCAAAAAACACGAAATTCTGAAATGTATTGGGGAAAATTAAAAGGTTTTTTTTTTGGCACCTTAAATTCCCCAAAGTGGAAACCCTACAAAATTTGGCTTTTTTAAAAAATTTAAAACTGCAAGGGGCTCTATCAACAAATCTGGTTGGGCAAAAGTGAAAAAAAAACACGTATTTTTAAGTATTCGGATAATAAAAAGGTTTTTTTTGGAAAATTTTAAAAATTCCCCCCCGGTGGTGACTACAAAATTGCTGTATTAAAAAATTTAAACTGCAAAAGGGTAAATTCTATCAAAAAAAGCGGGCCTGCCCCAAATTTAAAAAAAAAAACCTTATCTGAAATGTTTGGGAAAATAAAAGGTTTTTTTTTTGGCACCTATCAATTCATTTTGTGGTGACTAAAAAATTTGGGCAGTTTTTTCACATTTAAGTAAAGGGTTTTGCCTAAAAATAAACCAAAGCTTTTAGTGCCCCCAAAGTGAAAAAACACTTTATGAAATTTTATTGGGGTAAAAAAAAGGTATTTTTTGGCCCCTATAAAATTCACCGTGGTGATTTTAAAAAAATTCCCAGTATTTACAAAAAAAATGCAAGGTGCCTCAATGAAAAAAAGTGTAGTGGCCAAAAAAAAAAAAACACTTATCTGAAATTTATTCGGATTTTACAAGGTATTTTTGGCACCTATCAACCGTGCTGATTTTTCGGGTTTCTAATTTTTAAGTACAAGGTGAAATATTTTCCAAAAAAAGGGGGAAAATGGGAAAAATTAAAAAATGAACACAATTGAAATTTTATACTGATTTTTAAAAGGGGGAGTTTTGCCCAAAACAAAGAGACCTTTTATTTTACTGGGAAAAATGTGAAACCTTTTAATTTCAGGTTTTGCCCAAAATTCCAGGAAAAAAATATTTAAATGGGAAAATTTTTAAAAATAAAAGCAAATTGCAAATGTCTTCCCTAAGCTTGGTAAACTTTTCCAGAAACTTTTTATAGAGCTTGTTGTTTTCCCCCACGGGGGCCCCCCCTTCCGCTCCCCCCCACGGGGATTTTAAACACCCGTAGTTTCCCTTTTTTTTAAAAATTCTCTACCAAACCCAAAAGTAAAACCCTTCCAATCTCTAATCTAACAAAATTTTGAAAAGGCACAGCTAATAGAAAGAGGTTTCTTGTGAAGAAAATAATAATTTCGCTGAGCTTTTTTGGACAAACCCGAGCCCCGTCCTTCTGCTTTTGAACCCTGAGAGAAACTGACCCTAAAACAGGAAACCCCTTTTTTCTATATGAAAAAGGAAAGGAGGTCATTTGTTTTTTTTTTTTTTTTCCAGCAAAATCGCCACCATACACTTCCCAGTCTTTACTTGCACACACATCTCCCCCTGCCTATTTGTAATCTATTTGCTGGCCCCCAAAAAAATTACAGGAAGGCCGAAAAGGGGCGCACTTAATAGATGATCCAATTTTTAAAACCTAAATTATCGCTTGTTCTAAAAAAAGGGATCACCAAAAAAACTGTCCCGGGATTTCAACTTTGTCGATAAAATCCCCTCAAACACTAGCATAAATTCCACTATTATCCCTTTCTAGTTGAGAAGTGACCCGGGCAATTTTCCCCTTATAAAGGGGGGGCCCGGTTCCCGTGACAAAGTCTCTGGGGATTTTTATCTATTAGCCCCCCCAAATTTAAATGAGTAAGACCCCCCTTTTCCCGGAAAAAAATTTTAGGCCCTGCCTTTTGGGGGGTATTTCCCCCTTATGCATTTTTGGGCCCGTCCATAAAATGTGGGGCCCATTTTGGGAAAAAATTCCGGAAAGGGAAAGTCATACTAATTTTTTAAATTTAAACTTATTGGAAAAGAGTTTTTCCCCCAGTGGGCCCTTTTTAAATTTCCCCAGTGGGAAACTTGTTTATGGGGCCCTTTTTTTCCAATTTTTATTTTAAACAGGTCCTATTTTGCAAAAATAAAGGGCAAAATTTGTGGTAGGGGGTAATATCCATTTTTACCAAAAATTCCCCCCCTTATCCGCACCCTTAAATTAGGGATAGATTTTTCATTTTTCCAGATCTTTAAATTTCCCAAAATTTTTTCCTTCCTTGAAAAGGTTTTTTGGGGGCCCCTGGATTTTAGGGCCCCGACACTTAAGTTCCCCCAACAACAGTTAAAAACGCTTTCTATGATGGAATGGGGTTTGGGGGGCGGTGGCTACGGGGACTTTTTTTAGAAAGATTGAGGGAAAGGGACTTCCCCCAAAGGGGTTTTTTTTCCCCTGGAGGAAAATTTACGCAAAGGGTTCCTTCCCCTTTTAAAGGTCCATGGGTTCCAGACCCAAACCTTCACACTCCTTAAGATCTTTCTTATAGAAAAATTTGGCCCATTTCACCTTCCGAATAAAGAGACTCAAATCTTTTACCCATTCGAATTCCCTGAAATAGTTTGTGGGAACAAAGGATAATCCCCTTTCAAGGACTTTTATCTCAGTTTCCGAAATCACCCGTTTCGACAGATTAATAATTTGCAGATTGTTGGTCTGGGTTATTTCACGTTCCTCTCCCTGTTTCTCAGGGGAAACTGCGGCATCTGCCGATCTAAAAAAGATCCCAGGCCCGAGGAAGAAGGGGAGGAAGGCATGGAAGTATTCCGTGATTTTTTGCCTTTATCCCGTCTCGCTTTACCTCTGCCTCTGTTATATTGCGTATTAAAAGGATATCTTCTCTCAGACTCCGGGCCTCAGCTTCTGAAGAGGATATATCAGTCTCAGTCTCTGGTCTCCTATTGTTTCTGATTAGCAGAGAAGAGTATGCCTTACTTTCCTTGAAGTCTTTCAGATCTCTCAAAAAGAGATTATGTTTTTTCTCTTTTATGAAGTTCTGATGTCTTTGAATTCTATTCTTTAATTCAATCTCTCTAGCTTCAAAGTCGGATTCTGTTTTAAACTTGAGGGTAAGTTCTGATTGTATCCTCAGTCTCTCTTTAAGTTTTTCAAAATTACTCTTTTCTTCTTCCAAAAGAATCTGCATAAAGCGGAGAGATGATTCAATCGACTCTCTCTCCCATTTAGTTAATACAGATTCAGATCTGAGTCTCTCTGCTGGTGCTAATGTAATACGCAATCCTCTGGGGACTATCCTTTGTTGTATATAGTTATTCAATGATTGAATTTCCCACCAGGAAGTGACGTATTCCTTATGGGCTCGAGTCAGGTCCCTAAAAGCAATTTTAATTGTAGGGGAACACACCGGAGATGACAAAGCTTTTTCAGAAAAGACCTCCTGCGCCTCCTGTAACCAAGCATTAGAGTCTATATTGGTTGAGATAAATCCTGCCATTACATATACTTTACTAAATAATGAACCCAAAAGCCTCCCAAGTGAAAAAAGAAGGAATATAATCAAAACTAGTAATCCAAATAGAGCAATCCCTTTAAAATATAACTTTTAATCAAATTTTTTTATAAAAAAAACCTTATCATAATCCACAGTGAAAAACACCCCAAAGGGTAAAAACAGTGCTATGGGACAGCTAGCCAGATTGGCAATGAAAGGAGTTTAAACCTATCAAGTCCCTATCATCATACCTATAAACTGCCTAATACAGAGAACCCGCCCCGATAAGGGCGACCCTGTAATGATGGGCTCTAGTGGTCCCTATCAAATACCCTAAATCTCTCACACAGTGGAGGATTAGTAACGATGTCTCCACCGTAGGTAGGATACAGAAGAAAGAAAATAGGTATGCAAGCAGGTAGAGAAACTACACAGCCTTTGAATAGTATCACAGATATATTTACACAAGGTTAGAAAGGTTGATAGCCAGTTAAAGCCACAAAATAAGGGATACATGTACTATAGCATTTATATAAGCACAATAATCCCCATAGCACAACAAATAAATCCCATGGCGGATTTATTTGTTGTGCTATGGGGATTATGGGGGATCCATGGGGGATTTATTTGTTGTGCTATGGGGATTATTGTGCTTATATAAATGCTATAGTACATGTATCCCTTATTTTGTGGCTTTAACTGGCTATCAACCTAACGTTGTGTAAATATATCTGTGATACTATTCAAAGGCTTTTGTAGTTTCTCTGCCTGCTTGCATACCTATTTTCTTCTTTCTGTATCCTACCCACGGTGGAGATATCTTTATCAATCCTCCACTGTGTGAGAGATCTAGGGTATTTGATAGGGACCACTAGAGCCCATTATTGCAGGGTCGCCCTTATCAGGGCGGGTTCTCTGTATTAGGCAGTTTATAGGTATGATGATAGGGACTTGATAGGTTTAAACTCCTTTCATTGCCAATCTGGCTAGCTGTCCCATAGCACTGTTTTTACCCTTCGGGGTGTTTTTCACTGTGGATTATGATAAGGTTTTTTTATAAAAAAATTTGATTAAAAGTTATATTTTAAAGAGATTGCTCTATTTGGATTAGTAGTTTTGATTATATTCCTTCTTTTGATCACGTGGGAGGTTTTTGGATTTATTAAATAATAATCAGACCAAAATGTATTAGTAATTGATGCAGAAATCGATAATGGGATAGCAAAGGAGTATCAAAGTCTTGGGGTCCCTTCTTTAAGACTTTAAGGCTTAGACAAAAAACTACCTGAAAACCAAATCCTAAAAACATTCATTAAACTGAGTTTTTTGGCCACTGTCTGTCAAAAGCTGCTGAAAAAATGGCCGTTTTTAGCGCATTTTGCATTTTTTGATGCACAGCAATAGATTTGCTATGCATTTCTGCAAAAAACGCACCAAAAATGTCCACTACTTTACATAGACTCCAATATTAAATTTTCTGCCCTGCAACATGTTTAAAAAAACAACAAGCAAATAAAACAAGCAGAAAAAAGACACTCTGTGGAGCCAACAGGACGTTTTTACTATACAAGTCTATGGGACCTCTTTTCAATAATTTTTCAGCATTTTTAGAAAACGAAAAGCACTGAAAAAACGGACGGTTTTCTGTGCTGTGAAGGCATAGCCTTAATCACAATAACTTCCTCCCTCAAAATTGGTTTCATTCAGTTACTACAAATAACGTAAAAGTGGCCATACATCTTAGGGTATGTTCACACGGCGTATTGGGATGCATACTATGCGCGCCGCAATACACCTGGTGTTTTGGTAGCACGTGCTGATCAGCGTGTACTTCCAAAGCACAGGAGTGGCGGCCCCATTCAAAAGCAATGTCAGCGACGCGCAAGCGCCGTGAACAATTAACATGTCACTTTTCTCCCCAGGCGTACAATACGATCATATTGTACGCCCGGGGAGACCACGCGTAATTCATAGTTGTCCATGAGAGCTATGAATTACCAGATTTGTGCCGTTTTTCACTGCATATACAGCGCAAATACGCAGCGAAATGTGCGCCGCAATTACGCCGTGTGAACATACCCTTAGAATCCTCTTGAACTCCCTATACAAATACACATTTAGTTCAGCTGGTCTACTCTCAATGGAGAGAGGGGAATAAGCTAAACACCTCTGAGGACACGTAATCTGCTGTAAAAAAAAAGAATTTAAAGTGTTGAAATTCAGCAAGTTAACCCTGCTGTTCTGCTCAGTTCTACATATAATGTTCCGGTCATTTTTGACCGGGGATATTAAAGTCTGGATTTGTAACTAACTTAAGTGTTTTATTTGAATTTCTTTTGTATTATTATACTGTATGTGAACATGGTTGTTCATAAACACATGAAAAATGAAATCTAAAACTTAATTTTTATTTTTTTATGTAACAAAATGTTACATGGCCTTATTGCATTATTCATGCATATTGCACATTTGCACAAAAAAAATCTTTATAAAACTGTAAACTATAACTAATAGCATCAAACTGTATGTAAATATATATAAAAAAAAAAAACGAAAAAATAAAAAGTCTAGTTTTTTCTATATAAAATGTGAAATAAGGTTCAAGGTGCTAAATTTACTGTTTGCATTCGTCACAAGTATAATTTACATGTCTTTTGCATAAGTATTTTGAACATTTGCAACATTTTACATTTGATTTGTGATTACTTGATGTTGGACAGAAGGTGCATCGTTTCCGTTTTAGGCTGGATGCACTGCTGGTGGAGGCTGTGGGTATCGTCGCAGTGCTAGCGGAAGCCCTTGGTTCACTTTCTTCAGCATGCTGTTGGATCCTGTGGACAATGGCTGCAGCTCCATCATCTCTGGGTGTTACTTTTCTTTGTTCAATATATGGGCTAACCAGTGATTTTTGTTCCAATTTGGGTCTATTTCATAGAAATAGCACTTACAGCTCTAAGTCTTTCCCCCTCCTTCTCCTCCTGTAGTCAGGTAGATCTCCACACAGTGGTATACTATTTCAGACCTGCAGGTTATGTGGTCCCTCTCCTATGTGTGCAGGAAGCTGCTGGCAAGTCCTTCTCCTCTGTTCCTCTTCTGCTAGATATATGTAAAGATGAGTTTTTAGAGCTGTCTCATGTGTGCTCTCTCTCTATGTTCTCTCAAGTTGTATTGAAAATGAAGTTACTGTATGGAATAGTATTGTACTTGTCTACTGATAAGCTAAAACACCCCCTTTAGCAGCCCAAAGTAAAACAAACACATTTTGTCAGACAGAATTTATTAGTGCTTTTTTCAGGTCATCATTAGATAATAGAACCAGCTAATACAAGGAACCAGCTAAGACAAAAACATTCACATTTACCATGTTCAACGTTGACAACTGAATTGAACCATTTCTATAAGAACAGCACATAACTATACTGGAAAGGAATCCATCTACACAGTATCATAATTTGAAAATGTATGTATGTGTAACTCTGCATGGACCAAAAGGACCTAGATAAATTGATAAATAGTAGTAGATGAACTATATAGACCAAAATGAGATTATAACTCCTTTATTTTTTCAATTAAATGGCTGTATTTTAGTATAAAAGGCTATCGGTCATTTTTGACCAAACTGTACAAGTGTAAAAAAAGACGAGGAGCAAAAAGTAAACAAAAAATAAATAAATAAAAACTGCTATTATTAAGAATCCCTCAAATGAGGAAAAGTCAATGAACCACAAGTTTCAGAACCGCATAATGAATATTTTAAAAAATATAAAATTTCAAATTCGGTCATTTTTGACCGAACAGAACAGCAGGGTTAAATCCTTCTTTCCCTTGTAGTTAGGGGACAGGAAACACCCATACACTTTAGATGGTTGACTGGTCCTACCAATATCAGTGGGTGAAACTAATGTTAATCTATTGTGTATGATCACTTTGACTCCTTAAGTACCCATCCAGTTTTAGCCTTCCTGACACAGCCCTATTTTTGAAATGTGACATGTCACTTTTGTTAGAATAACTTTTTAATGCTTTTACCTATCCATGTGATTCAGAGAATGTTTTCTCGTGATTTAAATTAGTAAGACATTTTAGACCATACAATCCTTGTTTATTTGTGAAAAATATAAACATTTGGAAAAATTTGTCATTTTTAAACTGCAAAGTTCTAAAATTTCTGCGTGCAAGACAGATAATTATTCACCACAAAATAGTTTATAACTAGCATCTACCATATCTCTACTGAAAGTTGGCATTGCTTTTTAAATTTCTTTTTATTTTTTTACGACATTAGGAGGCTTAGAAATTTAATAGTAATTTTTCGCATTTTAAAGAAAATTTGCAACATTGATATTTTTAAAGATCTGTCCAGTTTTGATGTGCTTTTAAGGAGACTGTATGTTATATACCCCCATAAGTGACACATCTAAGAAACTACACCCCTTAAAGTATTCAAAACTACATTTAGGAAGTTTATTAACCCGTTAGATGTTTAACAGAAATTAAAGCAAAGTGGAGATGAAATTTCAAAATTTCCCTTTTTTTGCAGGTTTTCAATTTTTATCCATTATTCACTGGAACACGATAGATGTGACCATGGAAATGCACCTGAATATCAATTCCCCCAATTCTACCATTTTTATATATATCACATATGTGGCCCTAGTGCGCTATTTGGCTCAACCACAAGCCTCAGAGTAGGAGGAGGCCGTACGGGACCTTGGGGTCTCATTTTCAATATGATTTTATTTAGGCGCCATTTCAGGTTTGCGGACACTCTAAATTGCTAGAACTTAATAAACACCCCTAAAGAGACCACATATTGGAAGGAATATATCCAAAATTGTATTGATTATATTGATCCCACAGGTGTTTCACAAATTGTTTTAGCGTTAGGCTGTAAAAAAAAAAAAAAAAAATTCCCAACAATCTGCAAGTTTAGCTTAAAATGTTTCATTTTTAAAAGGAATCCTGGAAAAATAGCACCCCAAATTTTGTTACGCATTTTCTTCTAAGTTCAGCAATACCCTATATGTGGGTGTAAACTGCTGTTTGGGTGCATGGCAGGACGTATAAGGGAGGGAGCGCTATTTGGCTTTTGGAACACAAGTTTTGGTGGGTGCCATGTCGCATTTGCAAAGCCCCTAAAGTACTAGAACAGGTTAAACCTTCCAGAAGTCACCCCATTTTGGATTCAACACCCCTCATGGATCTCATCTATGGGTGTATTGTTTATTTTCGGTGCACAGGTGTTGTGCATCGGGACATGAAAATGAGGGGAGCACATTTCAGCCATTTTTTTGGGGCTTCATTTTTACAGCGTTCGCTGTGTGGTATAAATTACATGATAACTTTACTATATGGGTCATTACAAATACAAATATGTAAATTTTATATAGGTTTTTATGTTTTATTACTTTTACACAATAGAAATGTGTTTAGAAAAAAATTGTGCTTTTATGTTGTCATAGTCTGAGAGCCATAACTTTTTTATTTTGCTGTGTACGGAGCTGTATAGGGGCTTGTTTTTCACTCCTTCTGTGTGTCTTTAGATGTTGCGATTGTTAGATAGCAACAGCTAAGGGGTTAATCGCCCGTCTATTCTCCCCTCAGAGCAGGGGCATTGCTAGGGTCCCAAAACATCCGGGGCCCAGGCCCTTGTATTACGTTTTGCTCAGTTTGGCGGGGTTCACATGGCATTTTTCACATGAACTGCAGATGTATTTTTACAGAGAAAAAACTGTGGCCAGCGCGACCTTCTGAAGCTCTCACTTATTTATTCTCCCCAGAACAGGTAATCATAGCTCTCAATGAGAGCTATGGATTACCATAATGTGGGCCCGTATGTCGGGTGAATTGAAGCGCAATTACCCGCCGAAGTACGGACCGACATTACGTGATGTGATCATAAACAGTGTATTTGTGGAGCATAACTATGGTCTAATGCGCCCAAAGGGCGCCCCGCAAATACGGTAACATCATAGCGGTGAGTGCTGTGATTACCTGTTGTTTTCCCTGGCACACAGAACCCGCCCGTAAAAATAAGTGACATGCCACTTCTTTCAGGGGGAAAAGTGAAAGTGGATGGGGGGTGGCTGGAGTGCTGCTGAAATTACCTGCTGCAGAGCGTTTACTTCCAATAGCAGGCGTATAGCAGTGCGCACAGTTACGGGCCACTATACGCTGTGTGAACATACCTTTAGGGCAGTACGTGCCAAAGTCAGGGCTGCAATCAGAAATTTCAGGGCCCCCTACAGCTAAAGCACCTGGGCCCCCTTCAATCCTGCCCCCTGTCAACCAAATTGCTCCGCCTCCAACAACCACGCCCAGCAACCATGGCCAACCAACCACAGAAAAAAAAATGCAATTGCGCCATTGTATTTGGATTTAGTTCTTGTTGCATTTTACAACGTACAGTATATTTCAGTAATGAGTATGCATACAATGCCCAGCAAATAACATGATCAACGTGTGTCAGCACTATGTTACTGACCAAACCAGTAAACTCAGAGCAATATAACTCAACAATATACTAAGACCAAATAATACCGCCACATGTCACTATGTATGGTGACTAATATCACCATAATGTTACTGACCAAAGCAGCATACTAAAGCCGATATTACCAATAACCACAATATACAAAGACCAAGAAATACAGCCACATCATTACCACATAACTCCAAAGATGCAGAATAATGCCACGATACTGTTACTGAATATAATCCATTCTAATAACACCAATATTACCACCGTGCAGTGACCATATAGGGGGGACATGTATGAAAACTGTCTAGGTCTAAGACTTTCTTTGTTGCCCATTGAAACCAGAGTTCCCCTTCATTTCTTCAGAGCACTATAAAGGGGAGCTCTGATTGGTTGCTATGGGCAACAAAGAAAACACCTAGACAATTTTCATACATGTGGCCCATAGTGGTAGACACAAGTGCACACAGTACAGTTACATTTAGTGACTCACAGGTGACGTCATCTGATAAGTCGTTCACTTTCCCTTTTCTTCTCCATCTGGTCCTGGACACCACTCGTCCCTGCAGAATTTACAACACAAACACCTGAGACTCATAGTACTAACTGTACACACCCCCCCCTATGAAAAAACTCCCCATCCATAGTTCCCCAAATAGTAATAATTACCCCTTTGGGGCCCTGGTAGTTAGTTTTATAGGGACCCCCGTAGGTAAGTAGATAGTGGGTCCCTGAAGGTAGGTAGCCAGGTAGAAGACCCTCGTAGAAAGAGGGAGAACTTGAGTGGAGCCCCACATGGAGGAAACTTGAGTGGTCCCACTCAACCACCGCTTGCAGCCCCACTCAAGTTTCCACAGCTGTGTGGGGCCCCACAGGTCTGGTGAGGGGCTTTAAGCGGGGTCCCATAATAATCAGGGGCTTTGCAGGGTCCCACAATACTCAGGGGTCTTGAGCAGGGTCCCACAATACTCAGGGGCCTTGAGCAGGGTTCCACAATACTCAGGGGCCTGAAGCAAGGTCCCACAATACTCAGGGGCCCTGGGCGGGGTCCCACAATACTCAGGGGCCCTGATCGGGGTCCCACAATACTCAAGGGCCCTGAGCGGGGTCCCACAATACTCAGGAGCCCTGAGCGGGGTCCCACAATACTCAGGGGCCCTGAAGCGGGTCCCACAATACTCAGGGGCCCTGAGCGGGGTCCCACAATGCCAGGGGCCCTGCGCGGGGTCCCACAATACTCTGGGGCTCTGAGCGGGGTCCCACAATACTCAGGGGCCCTGAGCGGGGTCCCACAATACTCAGAGGTCTTGAGCGGGGCCCCGCAATACTCAGGGGCATTGTGCGGGGCCCCATGACATTCAGGTGCCTTGTGCGGGGCCCCATCACATTCAGGGGCCTTTTGCGGGGCCCCACGGCATCCAGGGGCCTTGTGCGGGGCCCCACGATATTCAGGGGCCTTGTGCGGGTCCCCACGACATTCAGGGCCCTTGTGCGGGGCCCCACGACATTCAGGGGCCTTATGTGAGGCCCCACAACATTCAGGCGACAACATTCAGGGACCCCACAGGAACGGGAAGTGTCCTTGTATCCCTGTTGAATAATAGGGGCCGGGCGCTGCTTTGGGGGGGGCGCGCTGCGAGTCACGCTGCACTATAGAGTAATTCATTTCAGTGAATAACTTAACTTACTACATCTTCAGCACGGCAGCAGCTTCTGCCTGAGCAGCCGGGCGGCCCCTCCTCCTTCCTCTGGTCGCGACATTGACAAATTAATTCAGTGAGACCCGCCCCGTAGGCAGGCCTCACTGATTCAAATAAGCACGCATCTCGCCTGCGGCCAGAGGAAGGAGGAGGGACCTCCTGGCTGCTCAGGCAGAAGCTGCTGCTGCGCTGGAGATGTAGTAAGTTAAGTTATTCACTGAAATGAATTACTTTATAGCATAGATGCCAAGTCTCCCACTTTTGGCGGGACTCTCCCGCAAATGGGGGTCATGTCCCGCCCTCCCGGAGAGTCAGCAAAATCTCCCGCCGGGCAGCGCACACAGGAGGTCCTGCTCATAAGTATGACTGTAATCTGCGGCCGGCAGAGGGTCAGAGGCACCTGACCGCACAATCATGAAGAGCAAAAGTGGATAACACATCACTGCCACCAGGTCAGCCCTTATCTTATAGCACATTAGTGTCTGGGTGCAGCTCCCACTGGAAGCAGCGGTACCGGACGCCGGGAGATGCTATCCGATAGTGCGTGTCTGACAGCAGTTGCTGCACCTCCCAGCGTCCGGTACTGCTGCCGACAGTGTGAGCTGCATCCACTATCGCTGGTCTGTCAGTGTAAGTGTCTCTCTGCCCGCTGCACTCCCCCTCATTCCCCTCCCTCTCTCTCCTCACCTCCTCCTCACTGAGCAGCGATGAGAGCGTCTCTTCCTGTCTGTGTTCGTGTCGTCTCCTTATCTTCGTCGTCGGAGTGCGTGAGTGACATCTCCTGAGAGCCGGCCGCAACCCGATCCCCAGCAGCCTTGTATTGCATGCCCCCAGCTAACTGGATATAGAGGACAGCTACCTGGCTAGTGGGGACAGCTATCTGGCTAGTGGGGACAGCTACCTGGCTAGTGGGGACAGCTAACTGGCTAGTGGGGACAGCTATCTGCTATGGGACGCTACCTGGCTAGTGGGACAGCTAACTGGCTAGTGGGGACTGCTATCTGGCTAGTGGAGACAGCTATCTGGCTAGTGGGGACAGCTACCTTGCTAGTGGGGACAGCTATCTGGCTAGTGGGGACAGCTACCTGGCTCGTGGTGACAGCTCCCTGGCGAGTGGGGACAGCTACCTGGCTAGTGGGGACAGCTATCTGGCTAGTGGGGACAGCTACCTGGCTAGTGGGGACAGCTAACTGGCTAGTGGGGACAGCTATCTGGCTAGTGGGGACAGCTACCTTGCTAGTGGGGACAGCTCCCTGGCTATAAGAAGCACTACCTGGCGATTTGGGGTCAGCTACCTGACTATAAGGGGACAGCTACCTGGCTATAAGAAGCACTACCTGGCTATAAGGGGTCAGCTACCTGGCTATAAGAAACACTACCTGGCTATAAGGGGTCAGCTACCTGACTATAAGGGGACAGCTACCTGGCTATAAGAAGCACTACCTGGCTATAAGGGGTCAGCTACCAGGCTGTAAACAGCACTACCTGGCTACAAGGGGTCAGCTACCTGGCTGTAAGAAGCACTACCTGGCTATAAGGGGTCAGCTACCTGGCTTAAGAAGTACTACCTGGCTATAAGGGGTCAGCTACCTGGCTATAAGAGGACAGCTCCCTGTCTATAAGAAGCACTACCTGGCTATAAGGGGACAGCTCCCTGGCTAGTGGGGACAGCTACCTGGCTATAAGAAGCACTACCTGGCTATAAGGGGACAGCTCCCTGGCTATAAGAAGCACTACCTGGCTATAAGGGAACAGCTACCTGGCAATAAGAAACACTACCTGGCTATAAGGGGTCAGCTACCTGGTATGGACAGCTACCTGGCTTAAGAGCACTACCGGGCTAAAGGGGACAGCTCCCTGGCTATAAGAAGCACTACCTGGCTATAAGGGGACAGCTCCCTGGCTATAAGAAGCACTACCTGGCTATAAGGGGACAGCTCCCTGGGTATAAGAAGCACTACCTGGCTATAAGAAGCACTACCTGGCTAGTGGGGATAGCTACTTGGCTACTGGGGGCACTGCCTGGCTATTGGGGGCAGCAACCTCGCTAGAAGGGGGCAGCAACCTGGCTACAGGAGGCTACTACCTGGCTACAGGGTTCAAATAGGGCACTGAGATATCTACTTATTGGGGCACAGTTTGGCGGTATCCCTCAGCTCTCCTGGATGCTGAATAGACCATGCAACAGTCCAGGAAAGCTGGGTGACGGCAAAACCTAATCTAGTTTTCTTCCAGAGCCGTTACACAGTTATCTGGAGTGGGGGTGTGGCTTTTAGAAGGGGGTGTGGCTTTCACAATCGAGATGGGTGTGGTCACTTTCAAAAGTTGGCATGTATGCTCTATAGCGCAGCGTGACTCGCAGCACGCCCTCCCCCCCAAGCAGCGCCTGGCCACAGACACACAAGCGGTGCAGGCGCCGCACCTGTATGCATCAATCATTATTGTGAAACAAGGGGACGGAGCCTGCCAGCGGCGGCGGGCCCTCTCCTTGCTTCACAGTCCAGCCGGGCCCCGTACGGCAGTACTGGTTGTACTGCCCTAACAGCGGCCATGGCCACAGTACGCCGTGTGTTTTGGAAGTATGCGCTGTTTAGCGCGTACTTCCAAGCACAGGGGGGGCCTGTCCATTCACCTTCACTATCAGCGCCGTGAAGAAGTGACCTGTCACTTCTCTCCCCAGTGTACAATACGATCATATTTTACGCTGGGGGAGACGGACATAATTCATAGTTCTCTATGAGAGCTATGAATTACCGCAACTGCGGCATGCATGGCGGACGTATTGATGCGCAAATACACGCTGAAATGCGTCCTGTAATTTACGCTGTGTGAACACACCCTTAGTCTGGCTGCAGCAGCTAAAAACATATGCAACCCTGACAAATGGCAAGTATAAAAAAAATTATAGTTTACATGTGTAAGGGACACACTAGGAAGGATTATGTTTTAGTGATGTGAATGAGGTGATATTGTGGATATGTGTATATACACAAATATACATACAGATATATACAGTACATACCCATATACATATATATATATACATACACATGAACACACAGACATATATACACATACACATGTTTACACACTCACATATATATATATATATATATATATTATAACATTACATTATATATATATATATATATATATATATATATACACTCACACACACACTTACATATACATACATACACAAACATATGCAGCAAATAGCCAGGGTGAAGAGTTAAAACGATCCAAAACTTTCACGTAGTATAAAATTGAAGTCATGAAAAATATGTAGACAGAAACACGATACAGACACATGTTTCGGAAATGACTTCCTTATTCATAGCATGCCAAGCAAAGCTGCACTCTAACATATATAGTCCAAACTAATTAGTCACGTGTGCAGCATGATCACAAGAAATTAACCCTTGACACCTCACAAGTAAAGGAATATATCAACACACAAGTTTAAAAAACATCATTTGTTAAAAACATTTATCATAATTCTCTCAAAAGCATATAATAAATAAAAAAAGCGCAAAAACCCTATTTAATACTGATACATGAGATCTTGTCTTTTATTTAACATACATGCACACATACAAGTACACACCAGTGGCGTAGCTACAGGGGTCGCAGAGGTTGCATCTGCGACCGGGCCCCTGAGCCAAGGGGGCCCCACAGGCCCCACCTTGCCACACAGCCAGATCGCTGGGTCAATCGATCCTGTGCAGTGAGAGCCAGCCTTATAGCTCCACCCCCAAATCAGAGGAGCCACGGCCTTCCAACAGCAAGCAGCTCTCAGCGCTGCCAGACTCTTCCTGGAGGGAGACAGAAGAGGCAGAGCTACATGTGTTAAGTGCCGGGTAAGCTGCTCTGCCGGGCGTTATCAGTTGTTGATGGATGGAACAGGGGAGCAAGTCATAGACATAATACTAAGGTACATAATGTGGGGCAGCAGCTATAAGACTTTTACAGGCAGTGATTTAGTGACACACTCCGGGCTCACTGCTGTATGCAGGAGAAACCTGATCCTGTACCGACTACAGAGCAGGGAGCTCCCGTCACTGAATCACTGACTATAACATCAAACAGAGCTGCTGCTGCTCAGTAATAACATGTTTAAATATTTAAAAAGAAAAAACTTAAGCCCTATCTCCCCAAATAAAAAAAAATCTACTCAGTAAAAAAAATTAAAACATTTAAAAAGTTACACAAAATGCGTATTATCTGTAAGGATATGTTCACACAGCGTAAGTCTGGGCCATACTTCAGGCACATTGCAGTGCTATTATGCCCTGAAGTACAGCCCACAATTACAGTAAAATCATAGAACTTATTGAGTGCTATAATTCTATAGCATATTCCCTGGGAAGGTGAAGCTGAATGGGGGTCGGGACAGCGCTGTGGGAAGCATGCGCTGTGAATTCACTCGAAGGTGATTTCCACATGGTGTTTTTCAATACATAGTGTATTGTGTATTGTGTATTGTGTACATAGTGTGTATTGTATAAAACTTATCCAACCACGTACCCAAAGTGCAGTGCATGTTCAGATAAGTTTTTCTGGACGGCAAAAACGTATCCTATAGTTTTAAATAGGGTTTGTGATTTACATTAACGGATCAAGAGTTTACATGTCAGCTCTGTGATCAGACCTGTTTAACACATCACAAAGATGCATGTAAAACACACATTGTCTGAACGACGATACATGTTTTACCATGCTTTCAATGTAAAATCCCACTGAACATTGTGGAATGTTTTGGGGCCACTTTCAGTACGTAAAACATACCCGAAAAAGTATTCTACACGTCATGTGATCATCCCCTAATGTTCCACTCTGTAAAATGTTTATAAATGTGTTATTTATTCCATATGGTAGATTTTGCAAAAATAAATATCTAAGTCAAAACCCATGCAGGGATTGCATTTTTCTGTTCATTCAGCCACACAAAAAAGTGTTTAAAATGTAATCAAACACCAATATGTACCTGTGACGCCTCACTTGCATCCGGACGCCATTTTGGACCGGCCCAGGGTCCTTCACTCACGGGATCGCCGCTTTGGTAAGCGAATGGCACACAGACAAGGCTTCTTTATGGCTTCAGCCTGTTTTATTGCAGCACAGGTGTACAGGCATAGCATACCGGCAGTAAAACATAAATAAAATCCTCGGCTGACTGGCCACTAACTAACACATGGAAATAGACCCTGTCTATCGGTATTCTGGACCTAATGTCCAGCATCAACACAGTGTACTCTTCAGTACGTTGTTGGCTTCCCTCAAGCCTCTGGAAGCCAGAGCCTCTCTCCGGCTCCTCTGCTGCACTACCAGCTAGCAGACAACGCCCCCCGATCACCTGTAGCAGGAGACCTCATATAGCCCTACAGGGACTAGCCCCAAACCTGGCCTGGAACCTGGGGACGGCCTCCCACCCAACGCTACGACCATCCCGGGAAAGGAGACCCGTACCTGGCTGCAAGGCAGCCATTCTAGCTACCTGTGTCAGTAACCTATCGTTACTGACACCAACAAGTCTCCTTCCCCCACCAAACCCAGACATTCGGTGGCACGTTTGTAGCAGGTACTCTGCTGAATTCCACCTAGTGGCAGAGACCTGCAACTGCACACGGTCACTCTGCCACAGTACCCCATAATAATATCAAAGAATCTGCCAATTTATCCTGCATACAAAAAGTCCTCTGACCCCTCCATCCACAGAAAAATGATTTTGTATTAATTCTTTAAAAGCATTTTTAAGAGGCAAATATGATTTATTCACGTGAGGTGATGCATGGAAAAATAGAGGTGTGGCCTGTGAAATGGGAGTATATAATGCAAAATGGGCAGGCAGTTCCCTTTATTCAGTTTGCATATAAGAAGGGTTTGTCCCTGTGATACATACCTTCTGGTCCCTGCCACTGTTGCTTCAGAGCTCCACTTCTTTTCACTTTCAGGTTCTCATCGTAACACATAGGACAGGCTCAGGCTCCAATGTAAGTGAATGGAGCATGAGTGTCTCCTGTGTGTCAGGACAAGAAATCGTAAGTGAAAAGGAGCAGGTCCTGGGGAGCTCCGGAGCCACAGTAGGGACACCAAGGAGGTAAATATCACTTCTTTCCCCATAGCCTGGCCTTAATTCAAATGAGTTTTCATCAGCCAAACAACCCCTTTAAGTAAAAATGATTTTCTTTGGCACACTACCCTGCAGACATCCGTCACACCAAGAACCTGTTATTAAAAAGTGGTGGTCAACAGTCATGAAGAACCCTTGCCTGGAGGGAGGGGGGCCCAAGCTGAAATTTTGCACCAGGGCCCATGAGCCGCTAGCTACGCCTCTGGTACACACACATATATATACATACATACATACATACATACATACACACAGACATATATACAAACACATGAACACACAGACACATGCACACCTACCTTCAGTACAGTTCACAGTAATGAAGATGATGTTATTTCAGACCCCATTGTCCTATGTATTGGTCTCTACAGGGAGGCGACTCTCTCACTGGAGACCTCCAGGATGGGCAGGAGATGGTCTAGACCAGGAGCCTCTCCCTGCTGGACAGTGTGCTGTGCTGCACTTCCTAACACTTCAGTGTGTGAGCAGACGTCCCCCTCCTCCCTCCTCAGCTCCGTCACCTCCTGCAGTCGCCCTCCCCCTCCCTGTACTTAGCAACCATCCTGAGTTGTGTGTGCATCCAGAGGACAGACATACAGTTCAATAGATCGTCGGCTCTCTGCAGCAGCAGCCTGGAACCGATGATCTGAGGTCCGGGGCACATTTAGTCTTGTCCGGGGCTTGTGCCCCAGACAAAACAACCTGGCGACGCCCCTGCCTCAGAGTGATCTCTGGACAGGGCCGATGTAACAGGGTGTAAGCTGTAATACACAGTCGACATACAGCAGCGATCATGCAAACTCTGTTTTAGAGTTCACACGATTTCCAGCACGTATCCATACGTCCAGGTACATTAACCCCCAAACGACTTGGACATATGGATACATACAAGGTGGCTAAGAGGTTAAAGTTGTTGTCTCACTATAAATATTAACTTTAAACATGTAGGGACATGTAAATGAAGAGATTTTCCAAATATTTATTTTAGCTTTTTCGAGGAGATAATTTAGAATTCATCAGTTCACAGTGTCCACAGATTTCTCTAGGTTACCGTCCTGCTCTTTCTTTCTCTCTCTGCTCTGTCTTATCTGATAGCAGTGATGGTGACAGGTCGAGCCAGGCTGCTGGCATCTTGAGAATTGGGTGTTATCTTACACAAGTAGTAGTCTTCCTTTTTATTGAGGAAATGTTCCAAATTAAAGGACTGGTTACAATACAAGTAAATGAACTAAAATGATGACACTAGATGATACAGAGTCATATTCTAAAGGTAACAAAAGACAGAAAAATTTAAAAATAAGCAACTTAGATTGATGAACTCAATGGTAACTAACAAGATAAAGAGATTAAATTGGCTGGAAGGCAAAACACAAGGTCAGATACTTCTATTAGCAAAATGTACGAAGTGGAGGGTAAGGCCTTGTCCCCACGGCACTGTTTTTCAGCCGGTTTTCGGTTCTGAAAAACGGTTGCAAACCAGCTGATAAACTTTTACTCGGACATTAATGGAAAATCCGTGCAGTGGGATTTTCCACCTGGCGGTTTTTCAGACCGCAGGCGGGCCAAAAAACATAGAACATGTTCATTCTTCCGACGGACGGAATATGAACATGTCTCTGTGAAGGGGAGGGCTTTTCTCCGCTAACAGCGGAGAAAAGCCGGCCCGCTGCGGCCGTGTGCACGGCACAAAAACAGTGCAAATACCGGTCAGCTAAACCGACCGGTATTTGTCCTGGGCCCCTAAGAGAGAACAGAATGAGAAAAAACACATGGTTGTGTTTTTTAAAAAATTAAATTACTTTTGGAGAGTCTGTTAAGTGGGCCACAGATATGACCAGGGATGGAGTAGCCCATAGAGAGACAGGGAACCCCAGTGAGTCTCCTAGCATGCGATATGAGTTTCTTTCAAACTGTATATACATCCTTGGAAGAGCCAGAAAGGCAGAGAGAAAGAGGCAAAAAACAGGCTGAGGATAAGAGGCATGTACAGTCATGTGTAGTAGCTGTAGGGTCCGCCTCCAGAATTAACTCCACTGGTGGGCCATCAAAATCAACTCCACAGGTGTACCCCAGATTGAAATTCCACCCAGTCCAATGCAGAATATGACATCCAAATAAATTTAGTATTGTTAATGATGTTTAATAAGTCTGTGGTATATATCAGCTTGATACCCAAATTTTCAATCTGAGAGCCAGAAATCTTACCTGTTTGTAAGTGACCAAATACTTATTTTCCACCATAATTTGCAAATAACTTCTTTCCAAGTCAGACAATTTGATTTTCTGGATTTATTTTCTCATTTTGTCTCTCATAGTTGAGGTCTACCTATGATGTCAATTACAGGCCTCTCTTATCTTTTTAAGTGGGAGAACTTGCACAATTGGTGGCTGACTAGACACTTTTTTCCCCCACTGTATCTTCTGATAACTGATATCAATCCTTTGCTTCTCATTGGACATAAGCTGCAGCTAGAGGTCTCCTGCAGCAGCTCTATTCAGATCTTATGCACACTTGGCAGAGAGGTATATGCAAATATATGGGAGTCGGCCAACACTTATCTCTAGTGGTGTACTACTAATTTTAGGCTCTGTTCATACCTGTGCTGGAAGTTCTATTAGGAAGATGTGAACAAGCCTAAGTGTGACATTTCTCATATCTAAAGAGGTACTTGTTGTCTAGATACCATGAAGCTTATCTCTTAGACTATATCATCTAAGTGTAAAAAATGCAGGTGGATGGTGGTGTATTGTGGATGATGGGTGGAGTAGCAGTGAGGGGAGTAGTGGTGTGGTGCACTGGTGCTTTATAAACAGCAGACAACAACTTAACAGGAAAATTCAGGCTTTTACTCTCGGCACGCTTCTTCTTCGGATGTTACATATCTCTCTGGGCATGATACATTACGGTAATAGATATTGTCAACACATTAGCACTCTTCTTGAGGGACTTACTCTCTGAAAACCTCACTCTGCTCCCAACCTCCTCAGTAGTCTCTCTATCCATCTTCCTCTCTAGTATAGTGGTCATGTCTAAGGGTTTATTTTCATACCTCTTGGTATGATAACCAGAACCAACTAACCATGTTACTCTACACCTGAGGTATGTACCTGTTAGGACAGTTCTATCACATGCTTCCCACCTATACCTCAATAGGTCGATCCCCTACAGCTTCTGCCTGTGTCACCTGTATTCTCTTCTCTCTGACTCCCTGTTTACTAGACTACCAGTGAGTGGGGTGCCCACCCCGGCCTGCCCTACCTATCACCAGCAAATATTCAGAGCTTCCCTTTTTCTGCTGCATACAACTTCCTACTATGTATAAAACTCAGAACATAACACAGAACTGAGTGCAGAGCTGTCAGACTGAACTATTTATGGTATTATTATGGCTCCTTTTCTGTCAGCTCCCTGACTCTAAGCTCACTTAATCCCTTCAAAACAACCCCATGACTGAGCACTTTCTCTCCCTGAACTGCAGGGCACACTATCCTTTTCCTGAACGTTATGACACACATCCTTGCTTAACTTATACCTATTATTTACCTTACTATACAGTATTACACAGTTGTCCTCCTCTACATAAGGATCATTATTTTCAGGCCATGAGATTTTATTTGTAATCAGATGAGTTACATTGTGCATCAAAAGAGTCATGAAAAATATAAATAACTCTTTTTGCTTTTATCTGTAAACAATTACAAAATGAAATAAATTAAAAAAGAAAGCCAATGCTAACATATGTTGTCCATGCATAGCAGACTGTATGATTATTTGAGGGTGATTTAGAAATCTATAAAGTGTTTGATGTCACGCCATAAATAATGTGCTGTTGTACAGAGTTGCTTAAATTGATGGTGAAATTGTGCAACAGCGTCTGCTCCCTACTCTGTATTGAGATATTTTACTTGACTTGGCTCATAGTCATGTAATTGTGGGACACTTAAGAACTGACAGGACACAGAATAGGATTATCAAAATGTTTGTCAGGGGTACAGTTTTCTGCCCCTTGTTGTCATTCCACATCAGGAAGGTGCCTTTTTAAAGACTTGATATGAATTAAGTGAGTCCCATTGCAATCTCTGCTAGAGGACATGAGTCGTGTCTTGGTTGTTCTTGATTATGCAACTTGTAACCCTAAAGCTGTACTTTTAAGAAACACTGAGGCAGATTTACTAATACTAACTCTAAGATAGTGTAAAGTTAGACTAGACAGTCTTATAATGTGCCACACTTAATATAACGTTCATAAATCTAGTGCAGATTAAAATTACCTAGTCTAACCTTACACCTTTTTTTAAGTTGGCTTACTTTATGCCACTAATTGCGCAAAAACCATGTCGCTTTCCCATGAAGCAACACCTCTTTTACCAAGGTCACACCTCTTTTGTCAGAAAAGGTGCAGAAGTGTCCAGAAACTGCTTTAAACACATCATGAATGTGGTGTAAAGGATGTACGACATTATTTTTGGTGCAAATAGCAGCAGAATTCTGGTCCAACTGCTTTGATAAATGTGCCCAATTGCTTCTAAAAGTTTTGCATGAGAGCTGTTCTACATGTTTATTAGAAGTGAAATCCACAAATAATTTTTGACTGGCCAATGCACACCATTTATGTATAAGGTAACAGAAATAGTGCTTAAACATTAACAGTGTCCTGCCCAGTAAATCTGCTCCTTTTGTATACGAACATTCTAATAATGCCCGTTTTATGCCCCCTAGACAATAATAATGCGTCCTTACTACCCAAATAACCCCTTTTGCACCCTATACCTATATACATGTAATTAATAAGTAATTAAGTAAGTAAGTAATAATTTCCTCTTTTTTCTTTAAGGCCTGGTCTAAAAAGTCAGTGGTCAGCACTAGAGATGAGTGAGCAGTAAAAAGTTCTAGTTCGATTAGAACCTCAAACTTTTGTGTGTTCGGTTCGAGGTTTTATTTGAACTAGGACTCAAACTCGAACCCCTTTAAAGTCAATGGGAGAAGATGTTTGAGTTAATTTTTCTACCTATAGGAGAAGCTGTAATTACCATCCATAACAGTAAACTGGATACATGGAACAACTTAGTGAAGAAAATTTGGCTCTAAGACTGACAGAAAATAATTGAGAGACTAAAATACTTCATTCCTTTCAATGGCTAACTGAAAAGATGAGGACAGCTTGCAAGCAGTAGCATAACTATAGGAGGTGCAGCGGTAGCAGCTGCTGCAGGGCCCTGCATCCTGAGGGGGCCCAAAAGCCACTTTGATGCATAGGAGATTTGGAGACATTGGGCCTGATTTATCAAAACTGTCTAACAGTAAGAATGTCTTAGTTGCCCATAGCAACCAATCAGGGCTTGGCTTTCATTTCTCCACAGCTGTTTCAAAAATAAAAGCTAAGCCCTGATTGGTTGCTATGGGCAACTAAGACATTCTTACTGTTGGACAGTTTTGATAAATCAGGCCCATTGTGTTATACAATTACTGAACCCCCAAAACTGCAAAAACTGAACTTTTGGGCACTGAGTATGATTTAGTATATCCAAGCACTCTGTATAATATTTATCCATGTATATGAGAGTAAGGCATTATGTGCACCTGCAAATGTTGCCAAATAACAGCTTCTGGGTGTGGAAAAGATGCAGCCAACAACACCAAACTCCCGAACTATTGAGAGAGGAAAATGCTATCTAACTAAGGGCAGTCTGTACAGTCCAGAGAGTGAGCTGCAAATGGCATTCAGAATGCAATACAGTGAGATATATATAACATGGTCATGTGATTTTAGCAGCCAATGCTACACCTCAGCGATGATGTTTTTGACACTTCTCTGTGCTCTGCACTGGTTGGATGGCCACCAAAAGTGCAGAAAGCCACTGAAAACTAAACTGAAAATGATGTGTCGAAATAGAACTAGAACTTTACTCGAACGAACAGTAAAATGTTCAGTTTGGCTCGAGTTCTAAAAATTCGAGAAGTTCGACTAGAACTTAACTTTTCTAGAACAGTTCGATCAACACTAGTCAGCACAGGTAGCAGAATACAGCGACATCATCACACCATAGGGCATTTACATTTTTTGGATTCTGCCGTCTTGTAGACAAGATGAAGAATGGCAGGGGAGAAAGCCTATGGCTCCCTACTCTGCCATAACTATCACCTTTATATATGTTCTGATGATGTAAATACAGTTAAAGAAGCACTTATCTGGTGCTAGCGATGCCACTGTTAATATGTATGGGTGATAGAGGTCCTTTGAATCAGCGAAAATGTGCCTTGTCAGCAATTGATTAAATAATGCTGGACCCTAGTAAGACTTTACACTTTATTCATCATATTAAAAACATCCATATCCAGGCATTCGGCCGTAATGCACAGCATAACCATTTATGGGCAATTGAATGGAAGCAAATACTCAGCGTTTTGGTGCGACCTCTCGGTCGTTCGGTTCAGTTCGAAACACACACCTTGTCAGCAATTCACTGAATCCTATAGCCAGCCGTAATAGATGCGTATAAGACAATGAAGGAAGAAATATCGATGAATATGTCAGCTTTGCAGATGAAATCTTCCTGATATCTTAATTTCAAAAGGGAGATGTTGTGAGAATGCGCCGTATTATATGTGGAAGTGCTAGAAAAATTAAAAGTAGTTGAGCTGTCTTCAAGTGCGTAGGTATGGGAACAAGCAACCTGCCTCCAGTTTTAAAATAGATTTATTGCCTTTCATTGATATGACTTCTGCCCCTACCTCCCTTGTTTCCAGCCCATACTTGTATATAAGCACCCTGCAATCATTGATGAAAGAACACAAGCTGGCAGTCACATTATGGGTTGTGGAATGCTTTTGTGCCATTCTCTCGGCCCGCTCATCCATCGGTAAGGCACTCTCAACTGATTTGGGTGTGAATCTATCTTTGCAGATCATGTACACCATACATGCTGATTTTGTTCTCTGGGGTGGATGGGATCTTCTAGCAAGACAATGCAACATGTCACTTGGCTAGAAATGTCCAACCAAGACTTTCATTTACTACCCTGGCTACCTAATTCCCACTTGAATCCAACTGAGTATCTGTCAGACCACCTTGATTGTTGTGTTCAGTCTATGGATCCTCACCCACGCACCCTCCAGCAACTGTGGGATGTATGATAGCTAGCAGCGCTCTATATACCTGTGACAACCTACCAGGACAAAATTGAGTAACTCTCAACCTGTCTAACAGATAGCAGCAGTTACTCTTTATACCAGCTGGTAGCCATAATAATGTCTCCCGAATGTATGTGTATTGAAGTATTCACTGGGAAAGACCAGCATCCAGAAGCACAAAATGGAAACAATCTCTGCAGCTCAAGTTAAAATTTAATTTCTTTAGTTTTCTTCCATAAAAAGTAACAAAAACATAGTTCAAAGGCATCAACTGCTCATATAGGAAACCGCACAAAGTAAGCACTTGGTCAGGACAGACTGACGCGTTTCGGTAATGCTACCTTAATCCTGGTCTTTCCCAGTGAATACTTCATTATCAACATCGGTGGAAGCTCCCGGCTGACCGCGCATCCTATTTACCTTGGAATGGTCTGTAGTACACGGAGGGTAAGCTGAACACCTGTTTATTTCTTCATTGCGAATGTATGTGTATTAGTTTCTCTAATCCTTTAGATTAGTTTTACAGAACAGTATTAAATCTATAGATAGATTATGGAACAACTTTATTGTTGCATATGCAACATGTGATAAGAATAGATCTGTGTGGTATACTATAGCTTGAACTGTATTTGACACTCATCATATAAATCACTGTTGATCACATATTGCAACATTCTGGCTGATTGTTTGTGAAACCATATGTGCTGTGTGTAAGATATCTATGTTTAAAATTAAATAGGTGACCTGTATGCCATGTATCACACACTTCCTAATCTTGGACCTACAGCTGCAATGTGTAGTCATGCAACTGAAACGTGAAATATGTTTTCTACTTAACATTATGTAATATTCTACAAATACACAAAGACGTAAGATTCTGGAAGGAAGTTACGTTTAAACTGTTTTTCTTCTATAAAATCCGGAGAAGAGTCATGCAAGCGTTGTCCATAGTGTTTCTCACAGCTGGCATAACAATAGAATGAGCTCTTTTAAAAAGTAATGCAGCGACTTTGTCTATATTAATTAAGCCCAAAGGAAATTACCTACAACAGTGAAATTATTTGAGTAATGAGCCAAAAGATCTTTTGTAACATAAAAGGGATATGAGTCATTTTGTCTTAACTTTGTTTTAATGCTGTCTAAAGTTACCGCTTTATAGCCAGTGTCTTCTCTTACAAAGCAAGTACTTCTTAAAGGGGTCTTCCAGTTTTATCAAATAAAGCTTTTTTATAATGAAGTAATGCTATTCTCTAGAATTTGTTGTATCAGATTCTTACAATTTAAAGATCTCTTCCTTCTGTCATTGACTTAGAAGCTTAATTTTAGGCTTCAAACTCGATGACAGCAAGCAGAGATCGTGAAAACGGAAAGAAAGTTATATAAAACACTCCAGAAGATCTAAAGTTCACTGCCAGTGGGGCGGAGCTATAGGGCACAGCACATCCTGTCTCTGAATGTCCAGGTCTGCCCGATCTTAGCATGCTAATCTCCCTGATAGGCCTAAGGCCTTAGGCCTCAATCCTACCAGGCACCAGCCCACAGTGCTGAGGTGGCGGCATGATGACGTCACATCATCGTTCCGCCTGCGCCGAGCACAGAGACTGGCCAGGAGCGCCGAGCACAGAGACTGGCCAGGAGTGCCTTGCATCGTTGGAGCGTGGAGAGAGGTAAGTAAGCTATTTCTTAGTTTTTTAACATTAATAAAGCCTGTCTAAGCTCTGTCTACCTATATGGGGCACCCTATAGTTCCCTAAACCCTGCCTGCCTACCAATATGGTGCCTATAAACCACGTAAACCCTGCCTGTATACCTATATGGCCCTTATAACCTCCCTAAACACTGCCTACATACCTATATGACCCCATAACCCCCCTAAACCCTGACTATCTATCTATATGGCACATATAACCCACCTAAACCCTGCCTATCTACCTATATGGCCCCTTTAGGTACTTAAACCCTGCCTGCCTACCACTTTGGGGACCCTATAGCTACCTGTCTACCTAAATATTTGGCCCCTATGACCCACCCTAAACCCTGACTACCTACCTATATGGCCCCCTATAGTTACTTAAACCCTGCCTGTCTACCTGTATGGGGCCCTGTAGCTACCTAAACCCTGCCTGTCTACCTATATAACCCCTGTACCATACCTAAACCCTGCCTGCCTACCTATATGGCTCCTATAGCTACCTAAACCCTGCCTGCCTATCTATATGGCCCCTATAGCTACCTAAACCCTGCCTGCCTACCTATATGGCCTCTATACCTTGCCTAAAGCTTGCCTGCCTATTTGGGGCCCCTATAGCCTATTTACCTACCTATATATGTGGGCCCAACCTATAGTCTGTCTAGCAAGCTACCTGTGAACCTCCTGCTGCCTACTTAGCTACCTGGGCCCCTATAGCTTCCTAAACCCTGCCTGCCTACCAGGGGCGTCGCCAGGCAGATTCATTCGGGGCACGAGCCCCGAATGAATCTGCCTGTGCCCCGAATCTCGGAGGCTCCAGGCTGCGTCTCTGCTTCTGCTGGCAATAACTCTGGAGCAGTGAGAGCAGAGCTGCAGCATCCCCCCTCCCGTCCGTCTCCTCCCCCGCTGGGAAGTGTAAGGCCATGTTCACACGGCTTATTCCCGAGGATTTGTGCACCGTATTGAGCGCCCCAAACCGCCTGAAAAAGGGGGGGGAAGGGGGCGGGGCCGGACGCGGAGGGGGCGCCGCTCCGGGCCCCCATAGAAAATCATTTTTTACGGCGGTCGGCCGTAAATAATGTGCATGTCATTTTTCTCCCCCCCGGGGATTCGCCGAGCGGGAGGGCACGGATTCCACTGTTCTCAATGACAGCATTGGATTACCGTAGTTGCTGCCGCGGTTTGGGCCCGTACGAAGCCAAACCCGGGCGCGCGTCGGCCCCAAATACGGGGCAGAATAACCCCGGTGAACGGGGCCTAAAGCTCAACTTCTTGACTCCCTCCTCCCCCCATCAATCTCCACCCCCCCCCTCCGGGCTGTCCCCCCCGCTGTCTCCCTCCCAGTCACCTCGCTTGCCCACCAGTCGCGAGGTCTAGAAGCGCTTTTTCCTCGGGTCCCGCCCAGCCCCTCTGATAAAGGTACAGGGACTTTTTGGGGCAGTGAACCGCAGGATGGCGCCACATGCTTGTATATAATAACATTGTTGGTCACCATCCGGGCCCCCCGGCCCCATAACAGTCTATAGAATTTTGAGAGTCCCAGGGCCCTGGGCACAGGATGGATGACCACAAAAGTTATGTTCAGCATGCGGTCAATGCTAACAAAATTTTGGTTTTTAAAAAAAAGCAATAACAAATAAAGAAAAAAATCTGACAACACCCTCCTATTTCCCCAATAAAAACACTTTATTTATAAAGAAAAATAATTAACCCCTTTGGGCATGTTCACAGGCTTATTTGCGGGGCTAATTACCCCCCCAAATTTACCCTTTGGGGACGGGGGCGGGGGGGGGGCCAAATTTTCATTCCCACGGCGCGATACGCCGCTGGTAACACAGTCACTTACTCCACCCCGGGGAGAGGAGAGTAATCCATAGTTTCATGAGAACTGGATTACCTAAGACTGGCCGTATTCCACTTTAAATTTGCGCACTCTAAAAGAAGGAAAAAAAATAAAGTGTAAAAAAAAAAAGTAAAAAAATTTTTGTGCATACTACATAAAAAGTACAAATTTTTTGGGTATCTACATACTGTAAAAAACCTTTAAAATTAATCTAGCAGGTTTTTTGGGTGTAAAATGTGAATAGTGAAAAAATAAAAAAAAAAAAATGCTAAAAAAACACTTTTTCAATCATGCTGAAATTGTTTTTTTTTAAAGAGTTAACATTAAACTAAAACTACCCCCCAAAAATACTGTTTTCCCGCATAAACGGGTCCTAAAACGCTGCGTCATTAAATTTTTTGGGGGTTTAACATAAGGGGTCCATTCATCAAAAGGTATAAATTTGTTTTTTTTTGCCAAAAAACCAATCAGCTTTACCGTAATTGGGCACGCATTTTCGGCTTTTTAAAAGTGCAAATCGCCAAAAATTCACCCCGCAATTACCCCGTGTGAACTCCCCCTTAGTAAATTGATAAATTTGGTTGGGGGGGCCCAGTAACATCCTGCCCGGGGGCCCAGATGCTGTTTTAAGACGGCCCTGGCGGGGGGGCCCGCCTCTCTTATGAAACGGTGTTTACATCGGCTGCGCAGTCAGGGGCGGGGAGGAGGCAGGGGGAAAATTTCCCGTTTGTCTTCCCCCTGGGATGTAGGCATTTGGTAAGCGCTGCCAACACATGGGCGTTCGGGGGCACGCTTTCATCACCCCCTGTGCCCGGGGATCCCTAAGCGGCAGCTCGCGGGGCTCAGGAGGGCCTGGGCCCCGCGAGATGGCGTTTGTAAAGTGATGAATCACTCTGCTCCCATTCTCAAGCTGCGGACCTGAGAACGGACTGGGCAAGGTAATATTTTTTTATTTTATTTTTATAGGTAAGGGGGGATATCACTGGCACAGGGGGGGGCTACACTGGCTACAGGGGGGATATCACTGGGTACAGTGGGCATAAACCCCGGACGGGGGCTATCACGGCACAGAGGGGGATATCATGGCTGCAAGGGGCATATCACGGGTACAGGGGGGCATATCACTGGCTACAGGGGGGGCATATCCCTGATACGGGGGCAAATATCACTGGCTACAGGGGTGCATATCACTGGATACAGAGGGGAATATCACTGGCTACAGGGGGCAAATCACGGGTACAGAGGGGCAATATCACTGGCTACGAGGGGGGATATCACGGTACAGGGGGGGAAAATCCTGGGTACAGGGGGGAAATTCACTGGCTACAGGGGGGGGGGGGATATCACTGGCTACAGGTGGGACATATACTGGCTACAGGGGGGGATACACTGGGACAGGGGGCATATACTGGCTACAGGGGGGGGGGCATACATGGCTACAGGGGGGGCATATCACGGCACAGAGGGACATATCATGGCTACGGGGGGACATAACACTGGGGTCAGGGGGGGCATAAAATGGCTACATGGGGGGAATCACTGGGTACAGAGGGGGATATCACTGCTACAGGGGGAAATCACGGGTACAGAGGGAATATCACTGGCTACAGGGGGCATCACTGGGTACAGAGCGGCATACACTGGCTAAGGGGGGCATATCACGGGTACAGGGGGGGGATTCCTGGGTTTTAGGGGCATATCACTGGCTACAGGGGGGACATATCATGGGACAGAGGGGGATATCATGGGTACGGGGGCATATCACTGGCTACAGGGGGGGCATATAACTGGGTACGGGGGAATATCACTGGCTACAGGGGGCATATCACTGGGTAAGGGGGGGAATCATGGCTAAAAGGGGGGCATATCATGGGTCGGGGGGACATATCACGGCTACAGAGGGGGGATACCTGGCTACAGGGGGGCATTCACTGGCTACAGGGGACAATCACTGGGTACAGAGGGGCATATCACTGGGTACTGGGGGGGATATCCCTGGGTACAGGGGGGCATATCACTGGCTACGGGGGGGGGGATCCTGTCACGGGGGGGAATCACTGGCTACAGGGGGGCATACACTGGCTACGGGGGGGCATATCACGGCTACAGGGGGGTATAACGGCTACAGGGGGGGTTTTCATGGGACAGGGGGGATATCATGGCTCAAGGGGTTACTGGCTACAGGGGGGGGAAAACACTGTCTAAGGGGGGGGGGGGATATCATGTCTACAGGGGGGAAATTTTACTGGTACGGGGGGGGTATCCTGCTACAGGGGGGAAACACTAGCTACAGAGGGGTATATCATGGGCCCGGAGGGTAAAAAAAACTGGGCACAGGGGGGGGCAAGCACAGGGGGGGATCATGGCTACTGAGGGCCATATCCTGGCCACAGGGGGATTTATGTGGGTATGGGGCAATTACTGGGAAGGGGGCGAACCCGGTACAGGGTAAATAACCGAACAAGGAGCTAATTAAAAGGGTACTGGGGGCAATTTCGCCTAAAGGGGGCAGTAACCTGGCTACAGAGGGCAGTAACCTGGCTAGAGGGGCTAATAACCTGGCTAGAGGGAGCAGCAACCTGGCTAGAGGTGGCAACTATCTGGCTATAGGGGGAAAATATTTACCTACAAGGGGTAATTATTGCCATTTGGGGCACTATAGATGGGGAGTTTGTATAGAGATAGGAAATTGTAGAGAAATGCTGATAAAATGAGGAGTCTAAGATGTTTGTTTTGTAAATTTTTCAGTGAAGAGTTGTGGACGGTAGAAGACGTCATGGCGTCTGGGCCAGATGGAGAAGAAGACGAGAAAGAGAACAACTCTTCAGAGGCGTCTCCTGTGAGTCACTAAATGTAACTGCAGTGTAATCACTTATATTTCTCCTGAGCCTATTTACCTACCTATATATGTGGGCCCAACCTATAGTCTATCTAGCTAGCTACCTGTGACCCTCCTGCTGCCTACTTAGCTACCTGGGGCCTACCTACCTACCTACCTGGGGACTACCTACCTAATTGGGGCCTAACTACTGCCTACCTAGGGCCAATCTACCTACCTGTAGCCTACCTACCTAATTGAGACATTCCTAACTACTGCCTACTTACCTAGGACCAATCTACCTACAAACCTAGGGCCTATGTACTTCCTTCCTACCTACCTGGAGCCTACCAACCTACCTATCTAGGGCCTACCAACCTATCTAATGGGGGTCTACCTGGTAATATGATTCGGAGGGGTACAGACCATAGCTGTAACACAATCTCCAGGGGGTAAATCCTCTGTTCCCTTCCTTCCCTCTAGGAGACTAGACCTTTAAGCTATGACTTGTACCCGCTCTGTCACATCTTGGAACTGGGGGCAGGGAGTGAGGTGCTGGAAAAGTGAGGATTCTAAGATATTTGCGTCCAAATATGCAGAAGTTGTCATGGTGGTCGGGACCGGATGCAGAACAAAACGGAAAGTCAATGACTCATCAGAGAAACATCACCTGTGAGTCACAAGATGTAACTGCACTGTAATCACTTACATGTCTTCAGAGTCTGTGTACACGTATCTACAACTATTTAGTCACTGTATGGAGGTAATATACAGTCTGCAGAATCTGTGTACGCTGGTATTTACCACTATATGGTCACTGTATGGAGGTAAAATACAATCTGCAGAGCCTGTGTACACTAGTATATACCACTATATGGTCACTGTATGGAGGTAATATACAGTCTGTAGGGCACCTGTGTACACTGGTATATACCACTATATGGTGGTAATATTGGTCTTTGTATACTGATCTTTATTCAGTAATAGTATAGGGGTATTATTCAGTCACTATGTGGTGGTAATTTGTGGTTGTGTTCTGGCGGTATAATCAGGTCCTTATGTAGTAGCGCTATTGGTAATGTTGGTCTGGGTATAGTGGGATTCTTTTGGTGATATCTATGGTGAGGTATTCATTCCTTGTACTATCTAGTAACTGCATGACTTAAGAGGTCCCAGTAAAAGTTTGTGGTCGGGGAGGCAGGGGTGAGGTCCACCAATAGTTTGCTATGAAGCCCAGGCTTCTCTAGATATGCCCCTGCTGACATCCATAAAGCACCACCATAATGTAATCTGTAATTATATTGGCTTCTATGGGCATTTTGACTTTTCCTTTATTATTTATTTATTTTATTATTTGAGCGCCATTAATTCCAGGCTGCTGTACAAACCAAGGGGTATGTAGTAGAAAACATATAGCATAACACTAAATAACACACTAAGAATGGGCCCTGTCTGCAAGAGTTTACAATCTACAATGGAGAAGGGGGGAGAAGGAAGGTAGAGGGTGGAGAGGTGTATTATGTTGCAGTGGCAGAAGAGTTATTGAAGGTTATATATTATCCTGAAAAGATGGGTTTTTAAGTTGCAAACTAGTAAAGGTGGCAGAGTCTCTGATGTGTTGGGGCAGTAAGTTCCAGAGTATCAGGGATGCACAGGAGACGTCTTGGAGATGGTGAGAAGCTGACAAGAGAAGAGCAAAGAAGAAGGTCCTGTGAGGAGCAGAGATAGTGTGAAGGGAGGTGTGAGGAAGAATTCACTCAAAAAAAAAAACTTCATCCCCAATTCCGTATCTAGTCAGATCTCGCAGATGGCACCAGGCCCAGGAAAGCTTTCCTGGGAGGCAGGGCTCCCAGGAAAGGCCACAGGGTAGGGTCTCCACACAGCCAGGGCAGACAGGGGGCAGACAGCTGCAGTTGGGGAGCATGCAGGTGAGGCAGGGCTCCCAGGAAAGGCCACAGAGCAGGGTCTCCCCACAAACAGGATGTCGGAGGGCCAGGTTAGGCCGAGCAGACTGGCGACTTATATAGATGCCAAGGGGGGAGGGGGTCCCACCAGCGGTTGCAGTGGTCACTGTCACACGCAGTGGGAGGGCCAGGAGCCCGATGGTTTCTTCCCATCGGACCGGGTAAGTGCCAGGGTAGGCAAGGGCCAGAAGTTAGGTCCCGGGGAACCTACAGATGACGTGGCAGTCTCATCCATTCTGGCCACGTCTAGTCGAGAATTTCAGGCGGCATTAGCAGCTGACAACAGCCTGAAAGATCTCAAGGAGAAGGCGGCACAGCCACCCTTGGACTCAGACACCGCGCGGGTGGTCTGGGACCAAGGACGGCTGTACCACGTGACGGTCCGACCGGGTTCACCGGAGGCGTGGCCCAGGGACCGACGGTTGGTGGTACCCTACCCGTTCAGGGCGGAGTTGTTGCGGGTTGTGCACGAGATTCCGATGGCCGGACACCTAGGGATCACCAAGACCAAGGAAAGGCTGGCCCAGCATTTCTACTGGCCAAAGATGGGGACTGATGTGGCTGCCTACTGCCGTTCGTGCGACACCTGTCAGAGGATGGGGAAGGTGGGGCTGAGGCCCAAAGCTCCCCTGGTACCTCTGGTTATCATAGACGAGCCTTTCAGGAGGGTGGCTGTGGATTAATTGGACCGCTGTCCATTCCCAGCAGCTCCGGGAAACGCTTCGTACTGACGGTAGTAGACTATGCCACTCGGTACCCGAAGCGGTAGCCTTGTCGTCCATTCGGGCCGACAAGGTGACCACCGCCTTACTGGAGATTTTCTCTCGAGTGGGCTTTCCTCAGGAAATGCTCACTGACCGGGGTACCCAGTTCATGTCGCAGTTCATGGAGTTCTTGTGTAAGCTGATACAGGTGCGACATCTGGTGGCCAGCCCGTACCACCACAGACTAATGGCCTGGTGAACGGTTAAAATGGCACCCTAAAAGCAGATGCTTAAGATTTTGGTCGACACCCATGGGCGTGATGGGAGCGGTACCCCCACACCTACTATTTGGCTACCGGAAGTCCCACAGGCCTCAACGGTTCGCTCCTTCGAGCTCCTGTATGGGCGACGTGTACGGGGCCCCGGGCCCCTGGTGAAGGAGGCCTTGGAAGGAGACTTAGCAACCCCAGAGGTGTCGGTCATTGAGTATGTTGTGCACTTCCGTGACAAAATGCAGGCCTTGACGCAGCTGGTACCCCGGAATTTTGGCGACGGGCCCAGGCCACCAGAAGCAGTGGTACGACCGAACGTTTTGTGAGAGACCTACCAGGGGGTCAAAAAGTGTGGGTTCTGGTCCCCGTACCACAGGAAAAGCTTCAGGGCAGCCTGGAGGGCCCATATGTCGTGCAGCAGCAACTCAATGCAGTCACGTAACCTGGTCACCCTGGACCATGACTAGGGAAGGCGGGAGACCTTCCACATAAATATGATGCAGGCACATCATGAGCGGGGGGCATGTGCCCTTCCCGTGTGCAACCTGCCCGAGGTAGGTGAGAGGGGAGAACCTCTTGGATATGCTTGCCCCGGTCAGGGCAGGTGGATCCAAAGCGGATGTGGAGATTTGTGGACAGCTCCTGGAGGACCAACGGTCCCAGCTGTTGGCAACTCTCCACCCCTTACGGGCATTGTTCACTAACGTGCCTGGAAGGACGCAGTCAGCCATCCATCACGTGAACACTGGGGATCACCCCCCAATCCGGCGTTCAGCATATCGGATCTCCTCTGAAGTGCAGCAGCACATGCGTGAGGAGATTGATGAGATGCTGAAGCTGGGGGTCATCCAGGCGTCCAACAGTGCCTGGGCCTCGCTGGTAGTCCTCGTCCCCAAGAAGGATCGGACCACCCGGTTCTGCATGGACTACAGGGGGCTCAGCGCTGTCACGGTCACCGATGCGTACCCAATGCCACGCATCGATGACCGGGGCCAAGTACCTGACCATCATGGATCTGAGCCGAGGATATTGGCAGATTCCCCTGAACCGTGAGGCAAGGGAACGCTTTGCCTTTATCACCCCATTCGGGCTGTACGAGTTCACTGTCATGCCGTTCGGCATGAAGAATGCCCCTGACACTTTTCAGCGGATGGTCAACACGCTGCTTAAGGGACTTGAAGGGTACGTGGCTGCGTACCTGGATGAAATAGTCGTTTTCAGTCCCACCTGGGAGGATCACCTCCAGCACCTGACGCAGGTGCTTGGACGTATCTGCCAGGCAGGCTTGACCATCAAGCCGGAAAAGTGCCAGCTGGGCATGAGTGAGGTCCACTACCTGGGGCACCGGGTAGGTGGGGGGGCCTTGAAGCCAGAGCCTGGAAAAGTGGATGCCATCACATCCTGGCCCACCCCCATGACCAAAAAGCAGGTGATGTCCATCTTGGGCACCACTGGGTACTATAGGAGGTTTGTTCCACACTATAGTAGCCTGCCAAAGCCCCTGACAGACCTCACCAGGAAGAGGTTGCCCTCCGCAGTCGATTGGGCCCAAACCAACTGCGGAGGATGGCCTTCAAGCCCTCAAGGCCGGCCTTGTCCGCTCCCCAGTTACTACAAGCCGCCGACTTCACCCGGCAGTTTATAGTACAAACCAAACGCCAGTGACTTTGGCCTCGGTGCGGGTGCTAAGCCAGGTGGACACAACGGGAAACAGGAACATCCCGTTATGTGCCTGAGCCGGAAGCTTCTGCCGAGAGAAGTGGCCTATTCCACCATGGAGAAAGAATGCCTGGCGATAGTGTGGGCCTTGCAGAGGCTGCAGCCCTACCTATTCGGGCGTCATTTCACTGTGGAAACAGGCCACAACCCTCTGAGCTGGTTAAAACACGGTCTCCGGAACCAATGGGCGGTTGCTACGCTGGAGCCTGGTGTTCCAACAGTACAACTTCGTCATTCGCCACCGGAAGGGCCGAGACCACGGCAACGTGATGGGTTGTCCCGACAGGGGGAGGGGTCACCCTGACGCATTGGGGAGCACCGAGAAGGTGCTGCCCCCTAGCGCCCTCAAAAGGGGGAGGTGTGAGCAAGAATTCACTCAAAAAAAAACAACAACCCCCAATTCCATATCTAGTCAGATCTCACAGATGGCACCAACCCCAGGAAAGCACAATTTACATGTTAATCAGCAGGACAATGCTCTCCATAGGATGTTCGCACAGCAGGACATGTGGATACCTCAAAAGAACCCTCATTTCCATTAATTAGCCCCAAGACACATGCTGCCTCAAACTTCCAAGCTTCAAAGGCTTGAATGAAACTGACCCTAGCTGACCCGTCTCCGATATTTCATATCGATTTATAGGCGATCAGCTCATAACTGGTCCATGGCGAGTTCATATCTCAAAACACGGAACTCCCCGCACACACAACCGCCACTCTTGGGTTTCTGGGGCGCAGGGGGACTGAGATATCCAGAACTGGACCCTGTGAGTCCATAAGATAGGGATGTCTGGTACCCGTGCGTAGGGTAGGTCCAGCCGGTTCTACCGGCTCGGTTCTGTGCCAATGCCCCGCCGCGTTGTAGTCCATTTTTGTGCTTGTATCAGAAACTGCATGACCTGAGTGGGAGGAGTTTATAGACCGTCCCAGGGGTGTCTGGGGGCGTGTAGGGTGGCTGCCACGTGGGCTGTCCCCTCACAGATATAAGCAGGAGCCCAGGTTGGCTCCACCGTTGATCCATGGAGGGGGGTACCTAAGAGCATTTCCAGGAACATCCACACGCAGAAGCCAGGCCACATACGCCCCCCATGTGGGCCGCAAACCAAAGGTAACTTGACCCATTTTAACTGCCTTTTGTCTGTAACCCATACTTGTATGTGCACCTCCGACTTTTACCTGTATATTATTATCCTTTTGTATATATTTGTCTAGTGTGCCCTCCAAGGCTAATTAAATCTATAAACTTTAATCTGAGTTAGTCCGTCTTGATCATCGGCCTGACACGCCTAGTCCTCGGTCTATAATATATAGCTACCCAAGGGTTGGTTCCTGGCCCTGTTATAAGTCGGTAACGGACCGGTCTTATAACCAAACGAAAAGAACTGGTGGCAGCTTGTTTGTCTCCCTGGGCCCGTGTGGACCGGGGTTAAAAGTTGGAACAGTATCTGGCTGACCTTGTGCACCCCTAGGGGGCAGCGCAACGTCGCGATACACCCCAAGTCAGGCCATCGACCCAGGAGTGGGCCGGCGGACTAGGCTTTTTTCCTGACAGGAGGTAACTAGAGTTTAAGGCAGAAATTATTGTGGGGGGGAGAAGTTATGGAGAGATTTGTATGTCATTGTTGGCAGCTGGAACTGAATTCTCTAGGCAATGGGTAGATATTGAAGAAATTGGCGGAGGAGAGAGGCAGAACAGTAGCGAGGAGAGAGGTGGATCATCTGGGCAGCGGAGTTAAGGATGTATTGAAGGGGAGAAAGACTACTAGATGGGAGGCCACAGAAAAGAGTGTTGCAGTAAACAAGGCATAAGATGATGAGTTCATGAATAAGCAATATTGTGGAGTCATAGTCAAGAATCCAGCAGGATTTAATTGTCCGGAGGAGGTCACAGGTTCTGCTCAGTGCTTGAATGTTTGGTTTGAAGGACGGGACAGAGTCAAGGGTTATCCCAAGGCAGCTGACTTGTGGAACCAGGGAGAGAATCCCACCATTGACTGTGATAGCTTGTTCAGGTCAGGAGGTGGAGTGTGATGGGGAAAGATGATGAACTCTGTTTTCTCCCTATTGAGTTTGAGAAGGTGGGAGGAGAAGAAGGAGGGTATGGATGATAGAAATTCTGGGATCCTAGAAAACAGTGAGTGGACATCTGGGCCAGAGATGTAGATTTGAGTGTCGTCAGCATACGGGTGGTACTGGAAGACTTGTGATACTAGAAAAGAGTAGTGGGCCCAGGACATCCCTGGGGAACCCCAACAGAAAGAGGGAGAGATAAGAGGCGGAGTAAGAGACGGTGAACATCCGATCAGAGAGGAGATCCAAGAAAGAATCAAGTCTGTGATGCCAAGAAAAGAGAGAATTTGAGTGATCAACTGTATCAAAGGCAGAGGACAGATCTAGGAGAATGAGCAAAGTAGTAGTTATGATAATTCTTTATATTTTTGGTAATATAACATATATACTATTAGGGTGACAGGTATGATCTAGGCGCAAAGAGGCCAATTCTAAATAGCTTTAAGCAGTGTAGAATGTGCTAGAATGTATGGACCTGTTCTATTGCAGGTCATAGGTTTGGCGCATTCTAGTTCCACTACGACAACTCAGTTTCAGGTAAACCACTTTTAACTTGGTCTGCCTGTTCCAGCAGTAATGCACCTATTTTTGCTGTTCTCCAGTCATAAATGTGTAGAATCATACGGTTGTGATGCAACATGCCCCTCAAACACCACCATATCTTGGACGCATTACAAAGTGCCACAGGTGCCACAAAATTTCCCTACTTTTGGAGTGCGTCGGCTCATACATCTAGAGAACAGGGCTGAGCCAGTTTTTGGGCTGAAGGGATACCAGACTACTGGAGCATCCTGTATATTCATGTCACCCTTAGTGCAGAAGTTGATTCTAGATAAAGTTTCATATATTTATAAATATGATGATATTTCTAAGCTGACCATGCACATAAAACAGCTGTTGGTTGAATGACTAGTTCTCTACTTTCTTCCAGACTCTAACTTGGGAGTCCCACATTGGTCCCAAGAGACTACAGTGACAACATAGTTATGCATCTCTGATTGAGGTAAAGCAAATGAATTGACATATACAAAGTTTAAATATCACTTTAATACAAAGTTGAGTCACATTATTATGACCACTAGTTAATATCCAGAGAAACCACCATGTGCAGCAAGGAAAACAGTTAAGACAGCTTGTGAGTGACTCAATAAAGTCCTGGTGGGTTGTCACAGGTGTCTGGAACCATGCTGGCTGCAATGCATCCCAAAGCTGCTGAAGGGTGCATTGGGGGATGATCCAAAGAGTGAACACGACGATCAAGGTGGCCTGACAGGTGCTTAACTGGCTTCAAGTCTGGGGATTTAGTAGAATAAACAAGTACTAGGGAGACTTGGTCTGGCTCTTCCAAACAATGTAGGACATTTCAAGCAGTGTGACAGGTTGCATTAATTTGCTGAAAAAACGCCCCAAGGAAGACAATCAACGTGCATCGGTGTACATAATCTGCAATGATGAATTCATACCCAAATCAATTAAGAGTGCAATCACATGGAATAGTGGGCCAAGAGAATGCTACGAAAATATTCCACAGACCATTACACTGCGTACACCAGCTTGTATCCTTCCAGCAATGGTTGTAGGGTGTTTGTTCTCTGATGTTTCTCACCTGATACATCAATGTCCATCGGTTCAATGAAACAGTTAATACTACTCATTGGAGAAGGCAACCCTTCACCAATTAGCAGAGGTCAGATTTCAATATTGCTGTGAAAATTGAAGCCTTTTCTGCCATTTGTCTACTTTAGTGCCCCATATACAGTAGAACTGGCTGAACTGTTGTTTTAGACACACATCTCGTAAACCATTGGTTTATTTTGGTTGTGAGCTTCTCTACTGTAGTGTGTCAGTCCACCCTCATGCAACACCATAGCTGACATTCACCTCTATTAATGACACATGGTGCTCCATAGTATCCACATCACTTATTCACAGTGATGCCATTTGTCCACTCATGAAAAACTTTTACCATAGCAACATATAAAGAGATCAGAGACTACACACTTTCAGAAGTACTGCCTTCCTTTCTCAGAAAGCGAATAATCATCCCTTTTTGCATCTCTGATGAATAGACCAATTTTTTTTCCATTTTTAAACATACCAAATCAAGACAGTTATAAATTGTGCACCCAATTGGATAGTAAATCAAGCTTAGATTAAGACTGTCTTACCAACAAGTGAGGGAAAGAATGTGAAGGTGAAAAAAACAATTGGATGTTATTTGACAAAATTGAGGTACCATCCATTTAAGTTAGTGAATTGTGCTTATTGTGTGTTCTATATTCCCCTGTGAAAATATACCAGAGAGCAAACAGAAATGCCCCAACTGTTAAACATACTGCATAAAGTGGATTTAAGGCATTGCTTCTGGTCATATCTCAGGATAATTATATTCTGGGAAAAGGATAAGGAATTAATTAATTCAGTGAAGTAGGAGTAGGGTGGTGGTAGGAATTTTGATCTAAAACCACAGCTCCATATGTCTCATTTTCAATAAACAAAAGATATGATTATACTAAGTAATAGTAGGTCCACATAGTCTTTATGATGACACAAAAGAATATACAGTATTAAAGTAAAAGGGCTTTAAGAAGACCTAAAGAATATTGTCAAAATAGAAAAAAAGGATTTAACCCTTTAAGGATGCAGCCAGTTTTGACCTTACTGACACAGCCCCATTTTTGCAATCTTACTTTATGTGAGAATAACTTTTTGACACTTTTACCTATCCATGTGATTTAGAGACTTTTTCTCGAGACATATTGTGCTTTACATCGGTAAAAAATTTTGGTCCATACAATTCTTATTTATTTGTGAAAAATATATTGGATAAAATTGGAAATATTTTCCTTTTTCAAACTTCAAAAATGTCTGCATTTAAGACAGATAGTTATTCAACTCAAAATATTTTATAACAAGCATCTACCATATGTCTATTATAGGTTGGCATAATTTTTTAACTGTCTTTTTTTTTTTACGACATTAGGGGGCTTAGAAATTTAGTATATATTTTTTAAAATTTTGAAGAAAATTTGCAACATCGGTATTTTTAAAGACCAGTCCAGTGTCTGAGGTGATTTTGAGGGGCCTGTATGTTAGATATCCCCTTATAATTTATACTAAATAAGAAACTACACTTCTTAAAGTATTTAAAATAGTATTTAGGAAGTTTATTAACCCTTATGTGTTTCACAGAAAATAAAGCAAAGTGGAGGTGTAATTTCACTTTTTTGCAGATTTCAATTTTTATCCATTATTCACTGAAATATGGTAGATGTGACCATGGAAATGCAACTTAATATCAATTTATCCAATTCTGCAGTTTTTAGAGATATCCTATTTGTGGTGCTAGTGTACTATTTGACTCAACTACAAGCCTTACAATAGGAGGAGCACCTACCAGATTTTGGGGTGTCCTTTTCATTCTGATTTTCTTTAAGCTCCATTACAGGTTTGCAGGTACCCTAAGTGCTAAAACTTAGTGAACATCCCTAAAATATATATATTGGAAACTAAACCCCTTAAGGAATATATCCAGAGGTGTAGTGAGTATATTGACCCCACAGGTCTTTCACAAATTTTTTTAGCATTAGACTGTGAAAATTAAACTTTTTTTTTCAACAATCTGCAGTTTTAGCTGAAAATGCTACATTTTTACAAGGATTCCTGGAAAATGCATCCCAAGATTTGTTACACAATTTTTTTTCCCCAATTTTTGGCAATACCCATATTGGGTTAAACAAATGTTGGGTGATAAGGGTGAACAAGGGATAGCGCGTTTTGGTTTTTGGAAGGCAATTTTGGTGGGTGCCAGTCACTTTTGAAAACCCCCCCCAAGTACCAAAAAGGGGGGAAAACTTCAGAAGTCCCCCCCTTTTTGGGATTAAACACCCCCAGGGATCTCATCTAGGGTGTATTTTTGGCTTTTTGGGGGTACACGGGTGTTCCATAGTTATTTTAGCACTGGTCATAAAAATTTTGGGGGGAAAAAAGGGCAGTTCCCCATTTTTTTTTTGGGATTTTCAATTTTACAGCATTCGCCGTGACAAAATACAGGATATTTATTATGCAGGTGGGTAAAATTAAAATAATATAAATTTTATAGTTTTTTTATTTTTATATTTTTTCAAATAAAAATGTGTTTATAAAAAATTTGTTTTTTTGTCGGCTTACCTCATACCCATGACTCTCTGATAGGAGCTTTTTAAAGGGATTTTTTTTTGCAGGAAGTTATGTTTTTTTGCTACATTATGGGGTTCATAAAATGTTTTGTTTGCTTTTTTTTAAAAGGTTTTGTGAGGCTTTTTGAACAAAATACAAAAATTCCTGGTGGGTTTTTCATTTTTTTTTTTCCGCAGTCACCTTTCTTAAAAATGAATGCTATTTTTTCTCCGGGGTTATACAATTACATTATACCCAAATTTTTGTATATTTTTTTATGTTTATCCCTTTACACGATAAAAACACTTTGATTCAAAAAGGAAAACATATTTTTGCATCAACATAGTTCCGACCCATAACTTTTTTTTTTTTTTGTGTATGGGCGTTTAGGGGTTGTTTTTAACGGGATGAGTTGACATTTTTATTGGTAACATGTTTGGGGGATCAAGGCTTTTTGATTGCTTTTGAATCCATGTTTTTACTTTTTCTTTTTAACAGCGCTTACTGTGCAGTATACCTGACAAGTTAGTTCATGTCCATGGGAGTTTAGGGGATACCCAATTTATATCTTTTTTTTTTTAATGCGTACCTTTGATAGCCTTACATTTTTTTTATTGGGAACTTGGAAAATTTATATGGGGTTTTTTTTTTTCACTTTTTATTCCATTTTATGATCTGCGGGATAAATAAATATTGCAATTCTGTGACTTTATTTTTGTTTTTCGGTGTTCACTGTGCGGGTTAAATAACATGACAGATTTATAGGGTAGGTTGTTAAACATGTGGTGATACCAAAAAATGGTACTTTATTTATTTTTTTCTTTTTGGGAGGGGAAAACTGCGGTGGATGTGTTTTTTTATTTATTTTTTTTTTTGTGTTCTACTTTTTTTTAACTTTTTCTCATCTTTTTTTTCTTTCCCTCACAGAGGACTTGTATCGTGCTTTAGATTACTGTTGTATATTAATACTAGCGCGCTGGGGCCCGGGGGGGATCCCCTTTCTTTCCTTTGCTTCGGAATCGGGTAGACGGGGGCGGGAACGGTTAGTCGCCTCCGCCCCCCCTCCTGCCCCTGTTCAAACCTGAGTTCTCTAATCGGGGGTGATGCTGCGGGAGTTTACTTTCAATTACAGGGATTGGCAAACTCTGTTTTAGGTTAAAATGATCACATGACATAACTTATGTCCATTTGTGTTTAAACCCCCAAAGACTTAGACATAGCTTAAAAATAATAAGAAAAACAATGATATTTCAAATCAAAAAATTCAAATTTAGACTCAAAGTTTGGGGGCAACTGTAATTCAAATATCCATTTTCTTTGTTTAGATGGTGCTTTTAGATGTAACAATTTTTTTTATCAGTCGGTTTAAAATAGATAGTTTTATTTATATAAAATCTAATAACGCAAATTATCTTTTTGGACAACCTTATAAATGATAACCACAGAACATGAATTAAAATAATTTTAAAATCTCCTACTCCTCTGCTGTACCTTTTCCTACCAAAAAAAAAAGTTATCAATAAGTTCACCAGTATGCAGCGCCCAAATGTCGAACTTTAAAAAACTATTTCAAAAATCAGGGATAAAAATTTTGGGATAAATAGGGCAATTGGACCCCCTTGCTATCCTCTCCTCTTAAAAAGATTCTCCCAAAGAGTAAATAGTTTCTCCTAAGTGACCTCAGCAGGGGGAAGGCAAACTGCGAATGTGCACATTCGGGGCCAACCCTCTGGTAACGTTTGCACTGCGTAACACTATCTCAGTTCTATGAGTATATATTTATGAACACAAAGACACCAAAACAATCACATGGATTGTAACAGGGGCCCCCAT